>KZ820200.1:0-18776 GCA_003144235.1 Violaceomyces palustris | reverse complement strand
GGGGGGGGGGGGGGGGGGGGGGGGGGGGGCCCTTTCTTCCCATCCTGTTGCTTTCTCTTTTCCATGCTGCTGTGGATGGCACGCAAGACTCCCTCGTCTGCTCTCCAATCCCGATCCGATCCCCGCCGACTCCCTCCCTCCCTCCCTCGTCACGAATCAAAATGAACAAGCTACACCACACCCACCCTAGCCCAGAGTTTGTTTGGTTTCTGCCTCTCCCCGTCGCCGCCCCCCTTTCCCTTCGCTTCCGATCGAGAACGTCGGGCCGGTACGAACCCATTTCGGGGGGGTTTTCTTTTTTTTTTCTTTTACGTTCCTAGTTCGTTCTCCTTTTCCTCGCATCCCCACCCAAGGAAGAAGGAGGAAGATGGTGGGCCGCCTTCGGAGAGGGTATCCAATCCCTACACAAAAGGGTAACCAGAAAGAGGAGAAGAACAAAGAGAAAGCGCCGACCCTCTTGGGCGGCGGTCGTGGGTCATTGCAGCTCACGATGGTGGTCGCAGCTTCTCCCTTCTTCACCCCTTCGATTCCACCCTGCTTCCGAGCGGGTGGAGCTTCTTGAGCCTGACGGTCTCGATCAAACCTGACCCACCAACTCCTGCCGTGGTCAAGGTCTCCTTCTTCTTCCCCATTCCTCCCAGAATGTCGGTTGCCACTCCAGCGGAGCGATTCGAAGCTGTACCTACCACCGCTCGATTCCTCCTCAGACCCCCAGGCACTCCGCCTTCCTCCTCTTCGCTCACGATGACGACGGATCCGATTCGACCTTGTTCCCCTCCTCCTCCTCCTCCTTCCTCGACGGGAGCTTCAACCTTGGGTTCCAGACTCCCCACCACTCCAATGTTTCTGAGAGAGAGCACGGCGATCAACATGGCCGAGAGGGAGCAGGCCAGGCAAAACCACGAAGCAGCCTTGTACCCTTTCAGAAGAGCCTCGGCTGAGAAAGGAGGCGAGACCCCATTAGAGTACCTGGCCGTCACGGCGCTGGCCAGGGAAGCGGAGACGGCTAGACCGAAGGAGGAGGCCAGACGAGTCGTCGTACCGAAGAGGGAACCTGCCAGAGCTTGGTGCAACCTTCCGACAGAGTTGCAGGCGTAGAGGTTGCCAGCGGGGAAGAAGACTGGAGGGGGGAGGGGGGGTGTGAGGGGGAAAAGATAATTCGATAAGAAGTGGTGATGAAAAGAGTAGGGTCATCATCCCGGGATCGTCAGTTCAGGATTCTGTCAAAAGGGGCTTCTTATCTCTCCTATTCTTTCTTCCTTTCTTTCCTTTCATAGCCCCCTCACAGACTTAGGGAGAACGACTCGAGGGTCGGATGAGAAACTCACGATCGGGTCCAACCTGGAGCATCATGATCCAAAGCATGCCTCTCGTGTATTGGGTCTCGACTTCGTAAGCTGCCGAGAGGATGACGCAGGCGGTGGCTCCGCAGGCCGTCCCTACGAGGATGAGCCAGAAGGCGTTCAACCTGCCCACCAAAGCTCCCGAGACAAAGTTGAGCACCAGTCCCGAGCCCACCATGGGGAAGAAGAAGATCGAGGTCTTGGCGGGAGAGACGTCCTGAACCTCCTGCAAGACCAACGTGGCCAGGTAGGACATGACGTTGAAGCTCATCCAAGCCAGGAAGACGACCGAGAGGAGGGCTCCGAACTTGGGAGCCCTCCAGATGGCAGGGGGTAGTAGAGGTGCCGTGGTCCTGTCCTCAAGGTTGGAACGAGGCGTGCAAGGTGGAGCGCCCAAGTCTTGGGTCCGTTGCTTCTTCTCCAGGTGGTTCTCCCACAGGACGAAGGAGAGAAGGAGAGCGAAAGAGGTGGGGAGCAAGGCGACGATGTACGGAGTCCTCCAACCTCGGGGGGCCGTCTCGGCGTCGGCCAAGGCGAAGGTGAGCATCACCAGACCAGAGGTCGAGATCAAGGCTCCCAACCAGTCGAACGTCCTCAACCTGGCCGACCTGGTTCGGCGAGAGGTGGGGTTGGCAACACTTGGGAAGGGGGTGGATCGGTTGGGAAGGCTTGGATCGGAGGCGAGCTGGTGGTGGCGGTGGCGGTCGCGGTCTTGATCCTCCCCAATCTGATCCAGTCCATCATCGATCGAAGGGACTCCTTTCACCTCCTTTCCGACAAGCAAGGACTCGCCATCCTGAGGCAACGCCAAGAGGGCG
The DNA here is from genome assembly GCA_003144235.1 of Violaceomyces palustris. Classification (NCBI taxonomy): domain Eukaryota; kingdom Fungi; phylum Basidiomycota; class Ustilaginomycetes; order Violaceomycetales; family Violaceomycetaceae; genus Violaceomyces; species Violaceomyces palustris. Next base: position 16,615 of record KZ820200.1, on the reverse strand, counting down.
CAGATTCCAAACGTGGCGGTCAGACCCGTCTGAACCCAAAAGATGGTCCTCCACTGAGCCGAGAGAAGACCTCCGAGGACGAGACCGATGATGAAACCTACGGGTTGAGCGGCTCCCAGGAGGGCGAAAGCCTGATTCTTGAACTTTCCCTCCGGGATCGAACTTCCCAGGATCCCCACTCCTGCCGGGATCAGTAGCGCAGCGCCTACACCCAAGGCTGCGCAGGAGGCGATGAACTGGGGACCATCCTTGCAGAACGAGGTGAGGAGCGAGACTAGGAAGAAGGAGGTGGTGCCGGTGAGGAAGACGTTCTTCCTACCGAAAGCGTCCGCCATGGCTCCGCTGAAGAGGAGCAAGGCACCATTGGCGAGGGAGAACATGGAGAGGGGCCACTGGAGCGATTCCTGCGAGAGGTGGATCGACTTTCCGATCGTGGGGAGAGCCACCGTCAACGCTCCGTTCAGGAAGGTGGTCAGGATCGTGTTGCCGGAGATGGCGAGGAGAGACAAGGCGATCCGGACCCGAGGAGGGAGGGTTGGTAACCGAAACTTTTGAGACCCCATCGTCCTCTTCCTTTGTTTCTTTGTTTCTTCGGGGGGGGGGAGGGGGGAGGTTAACCTTCCCCGAATTGGCTTCGCTTTCCTTTATCAGGTCTCCTCACCCGAAGAGAAGAAAGGTCTTTGGAGCGCTGCTAGAGGGGGTTGGCTAGAGAAAGGAAAAGGAGGAGGAAGAATAGGTGTTGGTGGCGGTAAGGGAGGAGGTTGAAAGGTGTTCAGGCTTTCTTCGGTTTCCTCGACTCAGTTTCACGATGCCCAGTCAAACAGCGATGGGGGGTTGCGTCGAAAGAAAAAGATAGAAAAAAAGGGAAAAAAGACTCAAGCTCGGCGACTTTAAGCTTTCCCCTGATCCTTTCGTTTGCACGGCCCAACCAACTCTCTCTATCTCTACCATGATCAAAAAGCTTGAAAATGTGGGGGAAGGGAGGGGGGGGGGGAGAGAAAGTCTAGCATTCGATTCGTACAAGGTGCGGGAAATAGCCGAAAGGAGATCTGATGGAATCCCTTTGCCACGTGGAAAGGAGAGGACGCAGCTTCTTCAACCTTGGAGGACGACCATCTCCTGCTTCTCCTCAAGCTAGAGAAAGTCTAGCATTCGATTCGTACAAGGTGCGGGAAATAGCCGAAAGGAGATCTGATGGAATCCCTTTGCCACGTGGAAAGGAGAGGACGCAGCTTCTTCAACCTTGGAGGACGACCATCTCCTGCTTCTCCTCAAGCTGGTCAGGACTTGGGTGGGGAGGTGGTGGTGGTGGCGTGGGGAAGTGAGTGATGCCCAAGGTTGTCGGCGGCTGATTTTCATTCTCTTTTTTTTTTTTACCGATCGGGTAACTTTGGGGAAGCTCTCGTCTAACCCCGGCTATTCGCGTTCAAAAAAATCAACTTCTCTCCACTGTCAGGGTTTCCTTTGTTTCTCTTTTTTTGAGAAAGAGTTGGTTCACTTTTGGAGCAATCGGCGTTGAAGCCTTCCTTTCATCCTCTGCTTCATCCTCAAGCCTCAGAATCGCCCCTCTGCGCATGGAGGTTGACTCTCTAAGGCCTCTCGAGCCCGACGCACACACACAGAGAGAGAGAGAGAGAGAGAGAGAGAGAGAGAGAGCCAGAGAAAATCCTATCAAGTGTCACGAGTTCATGCATCTCGCACGCACCTGTTTGGGCTTAGAGATGGAGATGGTTGATATGACAGGCGGAGGTGAAAGGCCTCTAGGCGACGGAGGTGGGAGGAGAGGAAGGGAAGACGAATTTCGGTCGAAAGAGGGTGGACCCGACCAAGCGTTGAACAAAGTTTGAAAAAAGAAAAGGACCATGTATGGATCTATGTGCAGTAAGGTAGCCATCCGACGGCCTTGGACTTGAATCCAGGGGCTTCTCGTACCCTGATATCCCCCCCACCCAAACACCGGATCGGATCCAGCCACCAGCAGAATGAGGTCCACCAGACTCGACGTTCGCTACAAGGGCCTAGCGCACTCAAAAGGGGGACGGGGGCGACGATCTTCCAAAACCAAGGCCCAAAGCCCAACTCCATCTCCTTCATCCATCCGCCAGCCTGCATAGGAGAGGATCCTCGGGAGATGGGGAAAAGGACGACGAGGACGACGAGGGCTCGGAAGACGTTCTGGGCTTGAGCAGCATCAGCGAAGGAAGAATTTTGAGCGAACTCGCGGCAACTTTGGAGCGGCGGTCTCGTCGATGACACCTGGTCGAACCAAAGATCCACGTTGCGACCCCGCCGAAGAAAGCAGGGCCACGAGCCCACACGTACCAGAGGGAGGCTGTCCTCGACAAAAGTCCGAGTTCAACGGGACGCGCGACTTTGTCCGTGCCTCTTCGCCGTCTGGCCTGCAGCAGGGCGGGAAGGGGTGGGAGTAAGTAGTATGTCTGTTTCCCAAACCTACACAGCGATCACTTCTTCATCTGCATGTCATCTCTTTCCATCCCTCCCCCTTATTTTGGGCGGGCGGTGAAGGTGGTGGGGCTCGGCATTCTCTCACCTTTCGCCCTTCGCCCCAAACCGCACGACCCCACCGCCAAGTTGCTCTCCATCTTCGTTTTTGAGAGTGAGGATGGCGCAAGGGTTAAGCATTGGAACGCGGACCTCGATTCGGCCTTCGGGGTGGGTAGATTCGTTTGTTTGTTTGCTTGTCTTTCCTTCAATGAAGATCTCTCCGATTCCCCCCCCCCAAAAGATATTGATGGAAGGAAAGAGGGAGAGAAGGGTTCCACGGAAGACGTGGGGAGGGAGGAACGGACCTTGGAATGGTGGTAAGCCGAAGGCGAGGTGACGTTGGCCGGCTGGAGGGGATTGCCGGTAAAGGATGGGTGGGAAGCGGAGGGGAGAAGCTGCGCTTTCTGTTCCGATCACCCGCCGCTGGGGGCAAAGCCGAACTTTGTGCGGAACGCGGAAGTCGGGCTTGCCGTGATGGGGAGGATCCATCTCTCCTCTGCGGGTTTTCACCTTCCCTCAAGACTCTTGATTTCACACTCCTCCCTTGCTTTTGCGAGCAAGAGGGAGAGGAAGCGAGGGGGGTTGGGGGGGGGGGCGGCGTCAAGGCGTTGATTGACTGCCATCGAATTCCACAAGCCCGAGGCGCGTTCTTGAGTACGTGCGTGCGATAGTAAGCTTATAGCCTTCGTTCATCTTCTACCTCTCCTTCCATCACATCCTCCACTCATCATCACCAACATCAGCGTCGTCTTCTTCTTCTTCCCGTGGTGGGGCCGTGGCTCAGGTCTTTTTTCTTTTTGATTCTTCAAGACTCGACTCTGGTCCCGCACGGATCGAGAGAGGAAGGGAGTTCCAAGGTCCACCATCCCCCTCCATCATCTCGCTCATTCTTCACCGTTCATGCGAAGATCGAGGAACCCTTCAATCTCTCCTCTCCATATAGATAAGCTTTAGATAGATTCCTTGCCAAGGCCCCTCCCTCCCTATCTGACCCTCTCTCTCACGCACGATCCCCCACCGCTGGTCTTACCCTACCATGTCGTCCCTTTCTCCCTCGCCAAGGCCAAGGGTCCCCCCTCCCAAAGTGTTACCCTCCTACACGGTCAGATCCATCCTCTCGGTCGTCTTCTCCCCCTTCTTCTTCTCCTTCCTCAAAAAACTCCTGACCGAGCCCATCACCATCAACCCTCCGACATGGCTCAGGCTCCTTCTCGGCCTGTTCATCGTTCTCAACTATCGCTCCCTCCCCTTCATGTGGCACTGGAGGGTGCTCGTTCCCGCCATCAAGGCGAGGAGCCGCTCCAGGCCCTCGATCCACCCTCTCCTACCCTTCATCGGTTCCAAACGTCACACCACCACGCGAAAGGGGATCGAGCCCAGGTTGAGGCTCGACGCCGTCCCCGTCGGAAGGGACGTCTTCACCGACGCCTCCACCTACCGCTTGAGGGCTACCCTGGACGAGTGCGATTGGAACGGTCACCTCTCCAACTCTTCCTACCCCAAGAACCTCGACTCGACCAGGATGGCCCACGTCTCGGAGAGGTTCCTCCGCATGCACTTTGACGGAGCTTGGGTCGCCCTAGGTGGGAGCGCCTTCACCTTCCACAGGGAGATCCCCGTGCTTGCAAAGTACGACATCAGGATGAGCATCGACGCCTGGGACGAAAAGTGGATCTACGTCGTTGGAAAGTTCGTCTCTCCATCCAAGTCTTCCTCCTCCTCCTCTCAAGCTGCTGCTGCTGCTGATTCAGGGAACGGGAAAGGGAAGGCCAGGCAGAGCCAGAGCCTGGTGACGTCCCTCTGGAAAGGTCTCAACGGTCTGCTGGCCGCGCCACCTTCTCACGCCAGCAAGGTCGTCCGCTCCTCCGAGAGCGAGCAGAAGGAAGGGGAGACGATCAAGAACGTCGGTGGCGGCGGAAAAGCGAAGGACAGGAAGGCTTTCAACGAGGCCAAGGGAGAGACCGTCTACTGCACATCGGTCAGCCGATACTGCTTCAAAGCCGGAAGGAGAACGATCCCACCCTGGCTCGTGATCGCGACCAGCGGCTACGGGACTTGGGCCAGCACGCAGACCAACTGGGACAAGGCCGAGACGCTACGCGCCAAGTTCCTGTCCGAGTCCAGGTCGGAGTACAGAAGGAAGACGGGCAAGGAACTACCGAGGGACTCGTACCTGTTGGGGTCGGGATTCAGGAAGGCGGGCCTGCTGAGCGCATACAGGCTCGAGAGCGAGAGGAAGGGGACCGAGGACGAGGCGTGGATGAGCGAAGGGTTCTGGGAGCTCAAGGAGTGGGAGGAAAGGAGGGTGGAGGGGCTCGAGCGACTCTCCAGAGTCGTCGGTGGTGTCGTGGCGACGTCGAACACCAAGGTCGTCTCATGAGTCAAGGGAGGGAAGGAACGAGAACTTGCTCTCGGTCTCGAACATCTGTATCATGGACATGGATGCGATCTACACACGCGCGACACAAGATGTACTGAATAGAGAGCATGTGTGACCGCTTTGGAAGAGAGCCGGTCGGAGGTTGGGGGGCAACCTTTGCTGGATGTGCACATTACATGGAGTACGAATCTAGTGGTTGTCTGGATCGACGAGGAGGAAAGAGGGAACGCCTTGGGGGGGAGGGGGGGGGGGGGATTCGCTTGAATGGGAATGGATGAATGGTTCTCCCTACCTCCGCACCTCCCCCTCTCTTCATCCTCTGTCACCAGCGAGGTGGGTGATGATGGGTGATGATGGTGATGGCGAAGGTGAGGATGAGGGGCGATTCTGTGGAGCTCGGCTCGGCTGAGGGGAATGGAGTAGTCTATCCTTTTCTCTTCTTCTCAACTCTCTCCTCTCCCCACCTCCCCTTGACTGTTTCGGCCGGGTGTTCAGCCTCTTGGCCCGATCACCAAGCACCAACAGGCTTGGGTTGCTGGTCAGAGCGCGTCGTCAGCGCCTCCTCATCTGAAGTGGCTCACCCCCTCTCAACACTCGATGATCCGATCAAGACTCCCCCTCTTCACCACCTCCTCATCATCTTCCCCACCTCCCCCTTTCCTCGGTCATCCTTCACCCATCCCGTCCCCAACCACACAACAAAACCCATCGATCTCCAATAGCTTTTTCACATTTGACGACGCCGTCGTTTCCGCCCACCCTTCCTCTAGCATTCACCCTTCCCCGTCCATACCACCTCGGGACCCATAGACGGACCTAGGGGGAAGAAGAAAAGCAAGCGGACGAACGCGGAGAGAGAGTGATAGAGGGAGAGAGAGAGAGAGAGAGAGAGAGAGAGAGAGAGAGAGAGAGAGAGAGAGAGAGAGAGAGAGAGAGAAATTCCCTTTTTTCTTGCTTTCTTTTTCTTTTTCTTTTTTTTTTTGAAGAAGGAGAAACCAAGAAAAGAAGAAAGAAGCCAAGCTCGATACCGCCTATCATGGTAGCCCCCATCACCTCAGCCGCAGGTATCCTGTCGCTCCTGGACGAGCAGGAGCCAGAGCTCCAGTCCTACGCTCTCAAAAAGCTGGATTCGCTCGTCTCTCAGTTCTGGGCTGAGATCGCCGACTCTGTCTCAAAGATGTGAGTAAAAGGGGCTTTTTCTTCTCCCTCGTCGTTCCCCGCCTTCCTCTTGCTTCCCGCCCGCCCTTTGGACCGTTCTAACTCCCTTTCGATGTTTATTTCCACCCCTTTGCTCTCTCTCTCTCTCTCTCTCTCTCTCTCTCTCTCTCTCTCTCTCTCTTTTCACCCACGTGCTCTTCCATTCCTATCGAACTCGTTCCGGATCACTTCAGCGAGGTCCTTTACGAGACCGAGAGCTTCCCCGAGCGAAAGCTCGCCGCTCTTGTGGCCTCCAAAGTCTACTTCCACCTTGGAGAGTTTGATGAGGCGCTCAGCTTTGCCCTGGGAGCCGGCGATCTCTTCGACGCAGACCAAAAGGACGAATATGTCGACACGGTCGTTTCCAAGGCGATCGACCAATACATCGAGCTCTCCACCGATGCCGACGCCTCACTTGATCCGCGGCTGAAGACGATCGTCGACCAAATGTTCGCCCGGTGCATCACGGAGAAGGAGTACAAGCAAGCGCTGGGCATCGCCCTCGAGACGAGGAGGCTCGACATCATCGAGGAGGTGTACAGCGTCACTAGGGACCAGGCCCTCCTGAGCTACGTCCTCGAGGCTACGATCGGCGTGGTCCCAAGCATCGAGTTGAGGAACAAGATCCTCAACCTTCTCGTCAAGCTCTTCCAGTCCCTCCCATCGCCGGACAACTTTTCCATCAGCCAGTGTTACGTCTACCTGAACGAGCCCACGCTCGCCTCACGGCTCCTCTTCGAGCTGGTCCAAAAAGCGCACCAGCCCTCGAGCTCGTCTCTTGCCAACACGGAGAACGACCCGCTCCTGGTCGCGTACCAGGTCGCTTTCGACCTGGCCGAGGGTGCCACGCAGGAGTTCCTCGAGAATGTTCGCGCGGATCTCCAGACCAAGATCGGCTCCTCGATCAAGCAGGAGCCTGGCGCCCCTTCTGGCGAAGACGCAGAGATGGGAGACGAGGCGAAGGAGGCCGACACGGTCGATAGCTGCATCGGGCGGATACGCAACATTCTCCAGGGAGAGGAGAGCATCCAGCTTTACCTCGATTTCCTCCAGCGTTCCAACAAGGCCGACCTACCCATCCTCAAGACGACCAAGGACTCTCTCGACGCTCGCAACAGTGTCTACCATTCCGCCATGAGCTTCTCGAACGCGTTCATGAACGCCGGCACCACAAGCGACCAGTTCCTGCGCGACAACCTCGACTGGCTCGCCAAGGCCTCAAACTGGAGCAAGTTCACCGCTACCGCCGCTTTGGGGGTCCTCAACAAGGGAAACCTCAAGGAGGGCATCAGCATCCTTCGACCCTACCTACCCCAGGAGGTCTCCAGCAGCGTCTACTCGGAGGGGGGTAGCCTGTTCGCCCTCGGACTGATCCACGCCAACCACGGGGCCGAGGTCATGGACCTGCTCAAGAACACGCTCAAGAACAACCCCGCTGAGATCGTGCAACACGGCGCGGCCCTCGGCCTCGGTGCCGCAGGCATGGCCACAGGTAACGAGGACGTCTACGAGGAGCTCCGAAACATCCTCTACACGGACTCGGCGATCGCCGGCGAGGCCGCCGGCTATGCCATGGGTCTCGTCATGCTCGGAACTGGAAGCTCGAAGGCGGTCGAGGAGATGCTTCAGTACGCCCACGAAACCCAGCACGAGAAGATCATCCGTGGTCTCGCCATCGGAATCGCCATGCTCTTCTACGGGAAGGAGGAGCAGGCCGATGGCATGATCGACACTCTAATGGCCGACAAGGACGCCATCCTACGCTACGGAGGTATCTACACTGTCGCCCTCGCCTACGCCGGTACCGGGAACAACAAGGCGATCCGAAGGCTCCTCCACGTCGCCGTGTCGGACGTCAACGACGACGTCCGCAGGGCTGCCGTGACGAGTCTCGGGTTCCTCCTGTTCCGGAACCCGACCCAGGTTCCAAGGATCGTCCAGCTCCTCAGTGAGAGCTACAACCCGCACGTCCGCTATGGCTCCACGCTCGCCCTCGGAATCGCATGCGCCGGGACCGGGCTGGAGGAGGCCGTCGACCTGCTCGAGCCAATGACCAAGGACCCGGTCGATTTCGTCCGCCAGGGCGCTTGCATGTCCCTGGCCATGATTTTCATCCAGCAGAACGAGAACCTGAACCCCCGCGCAACGGCCGCCCGCAAGACGTTTGAGAAGATCATCTCGGACAAGCACGAGGACGCCATGGCCAAGTTTGGAGCTGCTCTGGCCCAGGGGCTGATTGACGCCGGTGGACGCAACGTGACCATCAGCCTCCAGAGCCGAGGCGGAAGCAACAACATGCCAGCCATCGTAGGCATGGCGCTCTTCACCCAGTTCTGGTACTGGTTCCCACTCGCCCACTTCGCTTCGCTCGCCTTCACCCCGACGGCGCTGATCGGTTTGAACCGCGAGCTCCGCATCCCTCAGTTTGAATTCATCAGCGAGGCGAAGCCAAGCCTCTTCGCCTACCCGTCCTCGTTCAAGGCGCCCAGCGAGAAGAAGGTGGAGAAGGTCGAGACCGCGGTCCTGAGCACCACGGCAAAGGCTCAGGCCAGGCAGAGGACCAAGGACAAGGTCAAGGCTCAGGCGGAAGGTGGTGGTGACGCCATGGATGTTGACGAATCCGGGGCCGCGGCCGCTACGTCGAGCAAAGCTGGAGCCGACAAGGCGGAGGAGGAAGCGATGAACGTGGACGAGGAGCCAACCAAGTCGGCTGCGGCAGCCACCAACAAGTCTGGGAAACCCCGTCGGGAGAAGAAGGCAGAGCCCCTGTTCGAGAGGCTACCCAACTACTCTCGCGTCATCCCCGCTCAGGTCAAGTACATCTCGTTCCCACCGGACGCCAGGTTCCACCCCATCAGGCCGGTCCAGGCTGCGAGCGGCAAGACGAGGCAGGAGGTCTACAATACGACCTCGGTTGCTGCCAGGCTGCTGGGGAACGCGACGCCGGCGCCGGGAGCCAGTGGGACCGTGACGCCAAGCGGCAACAAGCCGCCTCAGCCGGCCAACGCGAACGGTGAGAGCTCGGCCAAGTCGTCGTCCTCGTCGGCCGAAGCCGTACGATCGCTCCTCACCTCGAACGTCGGAGGCGGAGGTGGGATCCTCCTCCTGGTCGACAGGAGGCCCAAGGAGGAATTCCGACCTCTTTCTGTGCTTGGCGGCGGCGGAGACGGCAGCGAGGAGCAGCAGGCGAGCAACCCGCCGCCTTCGGACGAGATCAGCCCGGAAGACGCCGCGGCGATCCAGGCTGCCATGACCGGCGAAGACGACGACCTTGACGACGACAAGGACATCAACAGTGTCGCCAGGGCTTCGAACAACGCGGGCGATGGCGGTGATGGTGGCGGTGGAGCACCGCTCGGTGGTCAGGGGCCCGAAGCGCGCTGAGAATGCGCTCCCTCTACTCTGTAGTCATCCTCCTCCCTTTCGCCCCCATCCCTCTGCGAATTCAAAAAATAGTCACGTCTCGTCTCAGTGTCCGCGGAGATCACAACGCGGCAAAACTGCCATGAAGTATGAAGAAATGAAAAGGGGGATTCCACAGCGAGCGCAGACGTGGTGGTGTGTGACGATGAACGTTGGGTTGGAAGTAGGATTCTATTGCTCTCGTTTGGTACATGATTTTGACGGGGAAAAAAAAGAAAAAGGAAAGGTTTGGGGGTTGCCTTCACCTTGGATTCTTTCAACGTAGGGGGGGGGGGGGGGGCATCAACCCGCGAGTCCTACGCTACCCTGCTCCAGCTCTGAACGGGCGGCGCTGAGGGGTTGGGACGCAGCTGGACCGACCCACTCAGCCTCGTAACCACCCTTGACCTCCCTTGGACCTCCGAAGGCTGCCATGGTCCTTGTGACCAGGGCGGCGTCCTCTAGGAAGGCGTTGGTCGAGAGCCTGAGGTGCCTTATGGTCGTCGCCGAGATCTTGACCTTCAGATCCACCTTGCCGCCACTCCCCTTCTCCTCCTGGATGGTGAAGGATTTGGAAACGTCGTGAGGCCTCAGCTCCTTGTCCACCTGGATCACCTTCTGTACCTTCTCAGCCGACGAGCGGGAGGGGAAGGGTAGGGTCAGGTTTCTTCATTGTTATGATGTATTTCCCATGTGCGTGAAAGGAAGGGGGATTCCGAAAGGAGAGGCGAGGTAGGAAGTTAGAATTCTTTCTTTCACACGCTTTATTTTTTCCCCATCCATTCCCCCACTTTCTTTTCTTTCCCCCTTGACTTACACGTAATGACGGAAGGAGCCGTCGGAAGCGACGTCGACGCCGTTCTTCATGTTGCTAAAAGTCGCCTCGGTCCCCTTCTTCTCTTGAGCATCTTCCTCTGAAGAGCTTCCTCCTGCAGCAGTAGCAGCAGCAGTAGCGGCCAATGCTGAAGCGGAAGAGATCTTCTCCCCTTTCGAACCGTTCGTCCGGTTTTGATTCTCATCCTGACCTCTGCTCCTCTGCTCCTCCTCTTCCTTCTTCTTCTCCTCTATCAGCGTCTTGACGAGGTTGATGACGTCCACGACGGCCTGCTTGTCGATCTGGTGATGGATCACCATCCTCTCGCCTCCCAGCTTGACGGGTCTGGGTAGTGCCGCGGCCCTCTCCACCAGCTGCTTGACCTGGATCCCGACGCTGGAAGTGTCCATCCAGACCATGCAGGTCTCGACGGGGCAGGTGAGCCTGACTCCGAGCTTCTGTAGCTCCTCTCCCGCCATCTTTGCCAGCTCGTGCGTCCTTCGAAGCTTTGGGAAGTTGGACTGGACGGCCACCCTGGCGGCGGCAGCCAGAGAGCCGGTCTGCCTTGTTCCGGCGCCAAAGAGCTTGCGGAAGTGGCGCGCCTTGGCGATGAACTCGCGTGGACCGACGAGGATGCTGTGCAAGGGAAGGAAGGCGTAAGAGGAAAGGTCAGCTTCCCTTGGCTTACCATCCTGAAAACCGCCGAAAGAGGTTGTTTGGCGCCTTCTCCTGGAGAGGCCTCACCTTCCGATAGGGGCGCCGAGACCCTTGCTGAGGCAGAGGCTGACCGTGTCAAAAGGTTGGCAGAGCTCCTTCAGGCTCAGTCCCGTCTCGGCCGCCACGTTCCAGAGCCTGGCACCATCGAGGTGCATCTTGATCCCCTTTTCCCTGGCGTAGTCCGAGATCTTGACGATCTCGTCCTGGGGGAAGATGGTCCCGTTGAGCGTGTTCTCCAGCGAGATGATCCTGGTGGGTGCAAAGTGGATGTCGTCGCTGAGGCAGAGGTTTGGGATGATGTCCTCCTCGAGTCGGATGTGGTGACCGTTGGAAGGGATGGTGAGCTCGGTCGCCGCCCCCGAGTGGAAGGCGATCCCTCCGGCTTCGTACCGGTGGATGTGGGACCTAGTGTCGCAGACGATCGCGTATGGAGGCTGGTGGAGGTGGGTTCGGAGCGCAAGCTGGTTGGAAAGGGTCCCGGTCACGACAAAGAGCGCCGCCTCCTTCCCCGTCAAGGCTGCGATCTCCCTTTGGAACGAGTTGGTCACCTCGTCCTCCTGCGAAAGGAAGGTGATCGGCGTCAAGTTGTGCAGAGTGAGGGGGGGTTCATTTCAGCGACAGATCTCGTTTGATCCTCTCTCTCCCTCTCCCTCTCCCTCTCCCTCTCCCTCTCCCTCCCTCTTTCTCCCCTCCATTGGACGAGACGATCTTGCTCACCCCGTAAACGTCGTCTCCCATGGTGGCCTCCGCCATGGCGGCGATCATCTCCTCTGTGGGGATGGTGAGGGTGTCACTCCTAAAGTCCCTCGAGATCTGTTCGCGCTTGGCCTTGTTGTCAGCCTTGACCTGGTTCTCGCCGAGGAGGGGCTTGGAGAGCGATGGTGGGTCTTCTTGGTACATGCTTGCGGCCATGGTCCCTGCTGCAGGGTTGGAAGAGAGGGTCGTAGCGTCAGACTTTGATGACGAGGAGCCGTTGGGAGGAGTGGCGGTGGGCAGGGTCGAGCCTGACTGGTAGAGGGTCATGTTTGAAGCGGTGGTGGTGAATCGCCTGGAGGGTGTGAAGCGGGTGGGACCAGAGCGGTGGAGGGAAGTGGTGGCGGCGCGAGTCGAGGTGGCAAGGGAGGAGGAGGGAAGGAGGAGGAGGAGGTGGCGGTTCAGAGGAAGGAGAAGAGGGAGGAGGGACTGGTTTAGCGATACCGCTGGTAGTAAAATAGGGAGGCCGACGTGGTTTGGCATCTATCCCGCCCTTGAGGGTGTGTTTGAGTGTGTTTTGGGGGACTCTTTTCCCCCACTCTACCCCCTTCCTTTCGGAGCAGAGGAGCGGACGGAGAGGCGAGCGACAGGGAGAGGCGGTTTGAGCTGATGCCGAGTCACGCCGGTACACCAAAGACTAGCCAGGTAAACCTCCCCTCCCCCCCAAAAATGGTTGGTGAGTGGACGATAGTGGTAAAGTAGTGAAGACTGAACTAAGATTGAGGGGTGTCTCCATGAGCTTGGGATCCGCGCAGCAAACCGGCAGGGTGGGAAAGACGAGAGAGAGGAAAGAGGTGTGTTGCTGTAGGTGCAGTGAAGATAGCCAAAGCTTCCTTCTCTTTCACTCAATCACACACAAGCAAGACGTGGGTGGAGTCCGAGTCGAGGTTACAGATCGGGCTTTTTTGGCTTTTACCTTTTGGATTCGTTCCCTAGTAAGGAATCATGTCGTTTTCCCTCCCACCTTGCAACCCTTTCGTGGATGCTTCGTCGGGCCACACTTGGATTCTATTCGTTTTGGATTTCGATCGTGGATCCTTCCTGTCCGATTGGCTTTAACGGTCATCGGTCGGGTTAGGATTGAGAAAGGGGAGCAAGCCACCCTCGTCCCCCCCCGCATGGTTTGAGCGTAACGCAGGCGCTCTCCCGTACACCCAACAGCATGGACCTGTATGTCCTCCGAACCTTCTCCTTCTGATCTCGGATCTCGAGATGGCCACGAGGCCAACCTGAAAGCATCCCTCCCATCTCGTATCCCCCTCCCAGAGCGCTTATCAGAACAAGATCATCGCCCAAGGCCAAGATGTATCGGACCGCATGATTCAGTACTCGACGGTGAGCGAATCGCTGTGACTGGTGTGGTTCTTCTCCTTCTACCCCCCACCCCTTATCTTGCACTCTCCTCTCTCGAGCCACCGTCCTGGTTGGGTCGAAGATCGAAAGTAAAAAAAATCTTCCGAGGTGACTCGCTTGGAAAGAGGCTGTTTGAGGTGTGTACAGCAGGGATGTGTGTGCGACCAGCAAGGACCGCCACCGTCGATCGCTTTCACGGTGACCATCACGAGATAGTACAATCATCCAAAGGTGCCGAGGTCGATCGAAGAAAGTCGAGGTGCGTACCATATCCGCCGATGGCACGAGCCTGATGGGTGCGTGTGAGTGTTTGTGCGTGCGTTCGTGTTTGGGCATGCGCGAGTGTGTGTGGTAAGCCGCTTACATACCACTCTGCCCTTGGTGAGAGGGAAATCCGCCACTGGTCACTCGTTCCCGACAAGTTGAGTTAAGCATTACATAAGCAATCACCTTGAAACTTTCTTCTCCATTTACTCACTTCTACCAAGATTTGGCCTGCAGCCTCCACCTCCTTCTCCATTCACACCCCCACGCCCCACTTGCCTCGCCACTGCATGTCACCATAGGATCACCTCAAGTCCATCCACACCTTCTGCCATCCACCATACCGTTCATCCCGCTCCTCAACTTCCCATCCCCACCCCACCCTCCAACCAGAGCGATTGCTCCGCGAGCAAGAAGAAGAAGAAAGGAGCTTTTGGGGGAAAAGAAAAAGGTGGGAGGAAATGACCCAGGACAACCTCTCACGAGATCTTGCCAACATCTCTCTTGAGAGCAACGACGGAAGCTCTATCAACGAGCAGGAACGCGAGGCCATGGCCGAGCGTCAGCTCACCATCCTCTTCGGGACTCAGACAGGGACTGCCGAGGATGTAGCCAACCGGATCGGAAAGGAGGCGAGGCGTAGACGTTTCCAAGTCACAGTCAGAGGGATGGATGAATATGATAAGGTGAGTTCCCTAGCCCCCTCCTTGGAGCACCACACACACAAGCACACGAACGCAGCGACTCCCCTGGCCCAACTTTTCGCTCTTCTCTCGAGATCGGCTCTCTAATGGTCCTTGAGATGGAACCCTTCTCCCTCTTCTCCTCCTCCGCTCACCCAACAGGCCTCCCTCATCTCCGAGTCCCTCGTCATCTTCGTGATCTCCACAACGGGTCAAGGTACGTTCCCAACGAGGGCGATGCCCTTCTGGAAATTCCTCCTGAGGGAAGGTCTACCGAAGGACATCCTATGCGACCTCACCTTTGCCACTTTTGGCTTGGGTGACACCAACTACGCCAGGTTCTGCTGGCCAGCTAGGAAACTCAACAGGAGGCTCAAGGATCTAGGGGCTGAGGAGTTGATTCAGGCTGGCGAAGGCGACGACCAACATTACCTCGGGTGAGTTGGGTTCGGGGCCCCTTTCCGCCACGTCTCAAAGATCGTGCTACGATATTCATCCCCTCTCCCTCCTCCCGCCCCCCCTTCCCTCCTTTTCATCTCTACTTCCTCTCAAATCTCGATCGAATCACGGATCATGGTAGAATCGATGGGACGCTGCAACCTTGGATGGAGACACTCTGGTCGACCCTGGACGAGCTCTTACCTCTTCCAACAAATGTCGAGCGCATCCCTGACAGTGTACCGCTACCTCCGGAGATCCGGATAGAGCTGTCGAGGGATTCGAACAAATCGAGCGTCGGAGGGAATCAAGAAGGGAAGGGAGTCGATACCGACTTCTTTCCCGGGTCGGAACCTACCGACCTCCTCCCTCCAGGCTATCGTTGGGGTAGATTGAGACGAAACGAGAGGATGACGTCGGAGGACCACTGGCAAGACGTGCGTCACATCGAGATCGAGTCCGAAGACGGTTCCAACCTCGATTACAGAGCCGGTGACGTGGCTTGCCTCATGCCGGAGAACGACTCGGACGAAGTTTCTAGATTGATCGAGAGGTTAGGTTGGGGGGATCGAGCGGACGACGAGGTCAGAATGGTACCGATCGACCCTTCGAGGCCTTTACCCTTCTTCTCCATCCAACCTTGCCTGACGATCCGAAAGCTGCTGACAAGGTACCTGGACCCCTTCTCGGTCCCTCGAAGGTCCTTCTTCGACTCGATCCGAAACTTCAGTCCACCGGATCACATGGAGAGGGAGAAGTTGGACGAGTACTGTCAGACGGCCGAAGGGGCTGAGGAGATGTACGATTACGCTCAGAGGGTAAGGAGGACCATGGCCGAAGTCCTCTACGAGTTCAAGAGCGTTCAGATCCCGATCGAGTACATCCTGGAGGTCTTCCCTACCTTGAGGGAGAGGCAGTTCAGCATCGCCAGTGGACCAAGTGTGAGTTCGCAGTGAGGTGGAGAGACTCGTCGCGATCTCGATCGAATGGAGTCGAAAGGGAGTCCAAAATCCCTTTGCTGAATCACCGAATCCCCCCACCTCGTGGTAATTTCCTCCTCCTTTCCTCTATCTTCTGTACGGACAGAGACGTCCGACATCGGTAGAGTTAGCGGTAGCGATCGTAAAGTACAAGACGAGGCTGAAAAAGCCGAGAAGAGGGATCTGCACATCCTGGCTCTCGACCTTGCGACCTGGAACCAAGTTGGGTCTCAGGATCGAAAGGGGTACGATGCGAGCTCCCTCCTCGAACTCCACCCCCATGATCCTAGTCGGACCCGGCACGGGCGTCGCTCCCATGAGATCCTTCGTCCAAGAAAGGATCCTCCAAGAAACTCCTCCCTCCTCCGACCGACTCCTCCTCTACCTGGGATGCAGGTACTCGACCAAGGACTTCCTCTTCCGAACGGAATGGCAAGAGCTCCACGAGAAAAGACTCCTCACCTACCGCCTCGCTCCTAGCAGGGAGACGGAATCCAAAATCTACGTCCAGGATAGGATCAGGGAGGATTCTGAAAGGGTTTGGGACTTGGTGGGAAGGAGAGGTGGTTACGTACTGATCTCTGGGTGAGTTTTCCAAAGTTTCTCTACATTCTTCCCACCCCTCCCTTTCCTCCTGCTCTTATCATTCGTTGTGAGATTGGTATTGACCAGGAGTTCCTTCTCTATCCTTCTACTTCCCTTGATCGTTCGGGTTTGTCAGCTCCTCCGGCAAGATGCCAGAGTCTGTCAGAGAGGCAGTCAAATACGCCTGTGTCAAACACGGGGATCTGGACCAGGATCAAGCCGAGAGGTACATGGAAGCCATGGAGAAGACCGGGAGATGGCAGGAGGAGTGCTGGGACTAGGGCCGATGGTTTCTTCGCCATTTCTTTTTCTTTCATCTCTTCTCTGAAACCCCCACCTTTCGTACTTTCCCCACATGACATTTTGGACTGGATCGATCGATCGGTACAAGGTTCTGTCGAAGAGGGAACAAGAAGGGGAGTGAAAGAAAGGTTCTTCCCATTGATGATCGATCAATCTACTGGTACAACTTTGGAATGGATTGCTTCTTGGTTGCATGCCGTGTGTCCTTCTTCAGTTTGTCTCCTCCGAGGCCTTCCCCCCC
>KZ820199.1:0-18797 GCA_003144235.1 Violaceomyces palustris | reverse complement strand
AGAGAGAGAGAGAGAGAGAGAGAGAGAGAGAGAGAGAGAGAGAGAGAGAGAGAGAGAGAGAGAGAGAGAGAGGGCGAGGCCAGACGAGGCGACATGGGATCAAGAGATCAGTGGAAATGTAAGGGAGGAATCCAAAAGGTGAAGGGTATCCTGAAGTTTGTCGGAATTATCCCCCTTCCAATCCAAAGTACTGTAACAGAAAAGAGCTAATAGTCAAATAATAGCAAGGCATAGATGGAGAGGCGGCTGGCCCAAGATGAACAATGTTGGTGAGCATTTCTGGCCCTCATGATCCTCTTCCCTGTCGTTCGGGAAAAAAAAAACTTCTAGGATCCCCTGTTGCGAAGCTCAAAAGTAAAGATAGAAGTCCTTTTTTTCCGTTTGTTGGGTAGTAAGGAGGAGGGCTGTCTGCACCCAGGTCCTTTGATTTTTGTGACCGGGTTTAGAAAAAAACTTCCGGTACAGCCAAGAGGGCGCTTTGACGATTCGATAGATCGACTCTCTTCATTTTGTGGAGAGAAGGACGGGCTTATTCGAAGCAAGACTAGCTGAGCCGACTGATCCAAAGGTCGATAAAGGCGGCGGTGGAATGCATTATCGTTGAAGCCTAGGTTCCGAGGGGCGAGCTGGGAAAGAAAGGTAGCCGAAAGAGACTGGGGACGGGAAGAGAATCGAGCCGAGATACCAACTAATGTACAAATTATTCTCTCAGGAGAGAAGAGAAGACGAAACGTAATGACAAAAAGTAAATAGTGCCAGAAGTAAACCCGAGTGTGAGAGGAAAGAAAGGATCTAAAAGAGCGGCCAAGTTGTGCGTATATCTAACGAAGGTTCTTTTCGTCTTGGTCCTTCCTCTCCGGTGCGGAAACCAAGGATAACTTTCATCTGAAAGTGGATAAAATCGGAAAAGGCTGGGACATTCGCAAGTCATAATCCGTCCAAAAATGTAGAGAGCGCCGTTGTGGAATATTGGCGGGCGAAATAAAAAGAAAAAATGATCAACAACTCAATCTAGGAGCGGGTGGCTGATCCCTTCTACCGGCGCGAAGCTGTCCATGATTTAGGACGAGACTTCTTCCGAACCGGAAGCGTTGCGTGAGCCCCTCCTGCTGTCGCTCAGGCTATCCTTCTCAGAAGTCTCGCCAGAGCTGTTCGCGGTCGTGATGGCAGTCTCATCCGAAGCAGATCCAGATCGTCCATAGGAATCGAAAGACGTGAGCTCGTTGCTCGAGGTGGCGCTCCTCTCTCCACTGCTCGAGCCGTTCGGGTCGATGGCCGGGCCCTTCGACGGCCTGAGGTGCTGTCGGTGTCCATGACCATGGTCCGGCCTCTTCTTGCCGGGGCTCTGCACCCCCGGCGCCTGTGGGAAGCCCTGGCTATGACCGGCCCTCATCGACACTGGGCTCTGTGGCGCGAAGGCAATCGTTGGGTGTGAAGTCGAAGCGCTGTCCTTGCTCTGTCGACGTAAGGCCCGAATCTCGTCTTTGAGGCGCCTGTTGACGTTTTTAAGCTGATGCATTTCGAAAACCCAAGAGCTGCCCCGGTAGGTGGAAAGCTCTGCAAACACCGAGGATAATGAGTCCGGACCGTTGATGCCATCGCCATAGCCTTGTCGAGCCTTTATCTTTGGGTACACAACATTAGGAATCATCCAGGACATCTCCGCGGTCGCCTTTTGTGTGTGGACAAAGACAGTTGGCAGTGCAGGCCCTCCGGCTGCAGGGGACGGATAAAACGTGGAGAAGACTTGGACACCGTTGCCACTACCGTCGTCGAGCTTGTGATTGATAGCAGACGCATCCCTGCTCCTGAGAGCCTGCAGGATTGCGGGAGCAGCTTCTGGCCCAGAAGCCTCGACAATATGGCGCCCAAACAAGTCTTTGCTGTCGCAGCCCAAAACCTCCCACACTGGACCAGTGCAGCTGAGGAAGATGCCATCGATCGAAAGTTTGGACCAGAATGAGGGCTCTGGGACCTCGGCACTGTGTCGGACATTGTCCCATGCCAGATTGTAGACCGGTCGAGGGCGGCCGCTTGAGATGACCACTTTGCGGCCCTTGCCCTGCTCAAGGTGTAATTTCCCTGTGCTTTCGATCCACTTGTACCCGTCAACTTTGTGTCGCATGCGAAGGATGAGGTTGACGCGGGGTCCGGCTTGACCACCTCCACCTTTGGTCATCGGCTTTGCGACACCCTCCGTCCTTAAAGTGCGCGAGGCTGCGGCAGCAATGCTAGCATTGCTTGTCGAATCCTTCAATTCCCTAAAGACAGGGACCACGTCACTTGGATGGCAGAATTCGCTGATCGATTTGCCGATGATCTCGTCGGGCCTGAATCCTAAGATGCGCTCCACCGAGGGAGAAACATAGAGGAAGGTACCCTTCAGCGAAAGCACGTAGATGAGGTCGTGTGAATTCTCCAGCAGCAGGCGGGACCACTGCTTGGCGTCCGAAGGGCCTTTGCCAGAGATCAGATCAGAAATATCCTGAGCCATGGCCGCCTGCTTGGAGGCCTCCAGGTCGGCCTCCTTTGTCAGCTCGTCTGCAGGCAAGATGGCCGATGGCGGGGGGTCGTTAATAGAGCGATAGTTGACGACATAAGAGCCGTCGTCTTTCCGCTCGAGGATCGCGCCAGGCTGCTCGACCAGATCGACTTGGAAACCGACGAGGAAGTCCACCTCGGGTGGATTAGACCAAGAGACTGGCACCACTGTGACGAGGTTTATGAAAGGCTGGCCATCCTTGCGGTAATTGATCAGGCTAGCCTGACACTCGTTGTTAGAGGACAGGTGGCGCTTCAGGTGCTCGACGGCACGGCTGTCCGTATGGAGACGTTCGCCGCCTTCCTCGACTGCGATTCCGGGCGCCTGCAGAAATCGACAATTGCGCCCCAGAATCTCTTGACTTGTATATCCCGTCAGATGACAGAACGTGTCGCTGACGTAGACCAGCGGCTGATCAGGATGACGGGCATCCGAGATGGTGAAGGAGCAGGAGAGATCCACTGGGCCGAGAGAGATCCTCGGGCTTGGCCTCGTAATGGCACGAGACAAGATGCCGAGGATGTCGAGGCCGGAAATAGAATAGCGGTTGCTGATAAACTCATCCTCCACCGGCCCGGTGGTGATTTGGCCGTGAGCGCTGGTGCCGGGTGCTGACGGAGCGGGTTCGACTTCTTCGTGGGAAGGCTGGACTGAGGGTTTCGAAGGTCCAGAGGATTCATTTCCAGAAGTACCGGGCCCGCTGGTAGTATTGTCCTGCCCGGAAGAGGAGAAAGCGCCGTCATCACTGTCAATACCACGTTTGGTTCCACGACTGGAGATGATGCCGACTTCGTTGGCATCTGAAGATGAGGCCGATGGCGTTGGCACCATTCCCGCTTGCTTGTGAGCATTGCGAAGCAGTCGGCGACGCTCCTGCAATGTCATCGCCTTGAACGCCAGCGAAGCGGCTGAATGCTTTCCACTTTTTCCGTCGCCTTTTTTACTCGTCTGGCCACGCGGAAGTGCGGGTCCAGGCCGTCCACCAGCTTGGCCAGCAGCCAAAGGCCCAACTTGAGCAATACCTTTTGGAATGAGATTTGCAGCATTTCGGACGGGCGCTGATGCAAGGAACTGGGAGTGGTGGGCTGCAATCGAGGAGCGGTAGTTTGCAGCAGCCTGACTGCGCAGATCGATTGGCTTCTTTGCCTCTGGGTTGACGCCACCAGCCTCCTTCATGGCGGGCGGAGCCAAAATTGGATGAGTAGAAGCGTTGTTGCTGACCATTGCATCAAATCCATTGACAGATGGCGCCTGGGTACCTTCACCGCCGCCGAAATTCCAGCTGTCGATAATGTCGCCGCCCATGGGGTCGCCGAAGGTGCCGTACAGCATTTGCTCGCCTTGTCCAAGAGAGGCGCCCCCCATGAAGGCCATCTGGGCTGAAGTACTGGCCATACCAGAATCGCTGAAGGAAACTATCATGTCGTTGCCTGAAAAGTTGTTGCCGGCATTGGACGAGTTACTTTGGTTCACGGGGTTGAGGGTGTCGCCTTGAGTCGGGGAAGAAATGAAAGCGTCGAAATCGAACGTCGGTGACATTTTCACGAAAAGTCACCGATGTTGATGGTGTAGAAGTCCGAGTGTAGTTCTTGCCCCTGGTTTAGAAGGTAAACTTGATAGGGAAAATTGATACTCCTGAAGGGAAGGGGAGGGGGGGGGGCTCTTCGCTGTAGACAAACAGCCTATCGAACAGGTTTGGGGGCACGGCGTAGCGAAATCGGACGCCTATGTGCAGGGAGTTCAGAGGTTCGACGTTGGGTCGAAACCAAGAAATGGAGACCCTTTTAAATGAAAGGGTGGGGGAGAAGGTTTCTTAGCTCCACCAATGAAGGGCTTGGTGGGTGAATGGATGTATGTGTGTGTGTGATTCGATGGAAGGAGACGGGTGGTCAAGGATCGTCAGCGACAAAACTCCGACGGTGAGATTCACGGCGGGCAGCTGAGGCAGGGGGGCCTGATCACCAAAACGGGCTCGACGGATATGCACCGATTGGTACGTAGGGATCATGGCCAGGGATCTCGTCTCGTTGACAGTGAGAATGAAGGACCCTTGACAAAGAAGAAGCCCTGCATCTGTTCTACATGCAGCCCGAGGCAATGGACCCTTGCTATTCCAGCAAGAGGAAGAACAAATGTATAAGAAGAATCCATTACGACCCCCGGACTCCTCTTAGATTTGCCACCCAAGTCAGGATAACAAAGGTTGACAACGCTAGCTTCGATTTCAGTGGGATCCGATGGTCAGAAAGGGAATGCGAGTCGACATCGAGCATCGCCTGCATCCCACCACCTCGACCGTCCCAGCAGAAGGCGATGTTCAACAAGAATCGAGATCGCGCGCGCCCGATTCGAACCATACTCAGAACCGGGCATGCCGGGAGAGGGCAAGGGAAGAGAGGGAAAAAGTTCGCCCACCATCGAGAGACGCGTTTGCTATTTCACCCTCGAATTCCAACTTTGAAAAGCGAATACAAGACAACAAGCCCGCACTAATCATCCGTTAAAGTAAAAACAAGCCCCAAGACCCTCTCGCCTCGTACCTGGTCCACTTAACCGTCTTTGTTTGCTACTCACATGAGGGTTGTAAAGGGCGGCTCAGAGCAAGTCAACGAGTCGTGCAAGCTCCTTCTGTCCACCTTCCACTCGATGAGTTCACTTGTTACTTGGTCGCTGGTCTTCTTCTCTTTCCTTCTTCTTTCCTCCAAAAAGGAAAAAAAAGGGTTTGAGTGGCGAATATGCTGTTCGACTTCCGTGTCAACCTTTCAATCAGAATCAACAAAGGAGGAGTAAAGAGCTAGTAGATGAGGGTAATAAGATTGGTTGGAGAAAATGTGTATGTGTGTGAGAGAGAGGGAGAGGTAGAGGGGAGAGAGAAAGAGAGAGAGAGAGAGAGAGAGACTTTGTGGGCGGTTCTGCGTGTTGTTGGGCCTGAACCAAGGCGATCTTCAAACTTGGCAGAACAGTGTTGGCTGCCCGTAAGAGTGGTAGGTGGGTTTGTTCGCTGGATGGTCGGATTGGTCTGGTTTGTTGCTTAGCAATTGGCAGGTGGAAGGAGATTGGTGGATGGAGGTGGTTTGCCTTGTTGCATCTGCGTCTTGGTCGATAGAATATCCCCACCCGCGAGAGGAGGGGCTATCGAATAAACTACCGAAAAAGGTAGGTTTTAAGGCAGGCAGGCAGAGCAGGGCGGGTTGAGGGCCTAGCCTTGGGGACGCCTAGCGATATCGGAGGCGTACGTTGAGGAGGAGGGGATATCAAAGAAGAAGAAGGAGAAAAAGAAAGGGAAAAAAGAAGATTGGTGGATGGGATGGTGGTGATGAGGATAGGTGGGTTGGGGGGCAGGTGTACCAAGGTGGGTGGAGTGAGTCTTGAGTCCATAGTTTCTATTTTTTGCCACTTACCGGCCAATATTTTTTTTCCACACAGGCACATCAATACAGAAAGTCGTCTGGTTTCCTTCCGGCTTTGCTCAGGCTCCTGTGCGTGGGGCCATGGTTGTTTCTCATCAACGTTCCCACACACAACTGCTTTATCACAAACACAAACTGAGAGTCTTATTGGCATGTCTGGCTCGAGTACATATGTGGCAAACAACAGGCAAGAAAAAGTTAATGAGGACCAAGAATCCGAATTGAAGGATCCGCGCGCAAAACCAAACGCAGCACCCTTGATTCCAACTTCTCGGCAACCATCTTCTCCTGCACCGTCAGAGTACAAGTAAAGAATCGCAACCGCCTCAGTTCTCCCCCTGGCGGGTCAGGTGTAATTCGTATGGAATCAAAAGTGCAAGTTGGTCTTCGCCCAAGACGTGATACGATTCGCCATCTTGTCCAAGTCGAAGGCGGGGAGCGGGGTGAACTGCGCCGCCCGCTCGCGCTCTCGAAACAGGTGAGTGGGAAGAGGTATCTACCTTGATTGCCAACAATCACACAAGTGAATCGACCTGGGCAAAGGAAAGGATTCATACACATACTCAGGTGTTCTTCTTCTTCTGATTCTTACTCACTTGTGATTTCTGAATCGCATGTCTGCGTTTGTTACTTTCCTTCATTCTTTCCATCTTTTCCCCTTTCTTTTTTTTTTGACCTGGGGGAAGGATGTAGTCCACCTGCGTATGTATGATCTCTCTACACGTAGGCTTGGCTTTCGGACGCCATGGAGCGGACTGTGACTTCTGTAACAGCCGCAGTTCAATACAGTGAGTGATCACAATACTTTTCCGCCAAGGTTAACGAGTCATGGGGTTTTAGTGTGATTTATCTTGTGATACTGTGATTCTGACTGTGAGTGTTAGTAAATGCGTGAGGGGACCAGCGTCTCCATTCGCAAGGATCCAGAGTTGTGATTGATTTGTGAGCGTTGGGGACAGTCATGAGTGATAGCAGCAGAGAATTCACAAGTCAGAGTATATGAGTGTGAAGGAAAGGACCACAATCTCAGATCATGAAAGCGGATACACAAAGAGGAGGGATCGAGTACGGCGTCAAGACTGCCTACTTCATTCAGACCGTCTCTCGATGATTTGCCACCCGCACTCAAGACTCTGACTCCAACTTGTCTGACCACTTACCTCCTCACACACCCACACTCTGCGATTCAACTGCCCTTTCCCTCCCCTCCACGGCCACTTCCAATTCCCCATCTGTGAGTCCCAGCGGAATGGTATCAGGACGCGGGCTTGGCAGGAAATGAACATGACTGTTTGTCCAAGTTGCAGGTGACCTCGATTCATGTTCGCCTTCTGCTTCGGATAGAGAACGAATGACGTACTCGACTCTGACTTGTGACTCTTCTAAGGTTATCATCTCACCTTGGCTCCCTGGGGTCTTTCGTCAACCATCTTTCCCTTCCCTTTCCGCCTAAAGGCTAGATGCTCGCCTCTAGCCCCCAGCCGGCCGGCCACCACCATCCTCCGTGTGACGACTCAGCCACCTTCCGTCTTTCACCCCCCCCCCCCCGGGGTTCCTCATCCATCTGTGTCTTCACTCTTTCTTGATAGCCCCCTCTGGTTTAATGTTCAGATTCTCTTACTCTTAATTCAGAGTGGACGCCCTAACGGTGACTGTTGCGGTGAGGGGATGAGAGACTGCAGAGATTACGACTGGGTCGGTGGGTGCGTGAGAGCAAAGGGGGATGGCACGTTGCACCAGGTGACTCAGAGGGAAGCGGGAAAAGCGGAAAGGAGTGGAGGAAGGCAGGTTTGTGTGGAGAAGGGGTTCGAGGCATCGCTCCACTCAGGGCTCCCGGAAAAGTTCATGCATTTGGACCCTGGGGACCTGTGACCTTTCTTCCTCCGTCTTCTTTTTTTCTTCTTCTTTCTTTAGACCCTTTCCCGTTAAACCTCCACCTACATACAACGTTTAATGGTGAAGTTAAGAAGTTCAAAAAAGAAAGTAACTCGGGAGACTTTCTGTGATACCCGAAGGAAGGGATAATACCAAATCATATACACCCATCCATTTATGTGTGATCCGATCTCGGGAAAACCTCTCATCTCGCTGCCCGGGTTTATAGGCTAGGGAAAAGAGGAAGAAGGACCCTTGGAAGTTGGAACTCGCTTGTGAAGATTGTCTCCTTAATTCGCGCGCGCGCGTCAAACCTTAGCTTGGCTCTCCCGGAAATTGTGCACAGTAAAGTTTGGTCAACCGCGAGTGGCCTCTGTATAGGACCTCTTGGTCCTCTTTTAACGTAAGCTACCACCTTGTGACTTGTGGAGTTGTCAACTTTGTGCAATGAATGAAAATGCCATACATACCCTTCCCTCTTAAAGTCATCTCAAAGTACACCTTTTTACCTCTGATCTTGTTACTGGAGAACCTCAATCTCCTCATTCTTGCCATGCTACTTCGCTTTAAAAAATCCTCCTCCTCAGAGAGGAAGTCAATCTCATGACTGAAGAACATTGAATTCCTCATGCCTAGAGCATAGATCGCTACTGAGGCAAATCTTGGTAAGGGGAGTGAGTGAGTGGCAAGAGACGGCCACCCCCCCCCCCCTCCTCTCACCCTCTCTCTCTCACATTCTGTGATCTATGTTTGTGTCACTCTTGAGATCACTCTATCTTGAATATCGAGATCTGCTTTCTGAATCATGATGAATTTGAGGTCCGTGAGGAAGCATATCTGGTCATGGGGAAGAAAAAGAGATTATAAGGAACCATATTCAATCATAGTGAAAAAAGGTTTCTTGACTCGCGAGATCAGTGGTAAAAAGGTGTAATACTTACATCTCCAACCTCATCCCCTCAAGATCATAAAGACATATGGGCTGTAACAGAAGGAAAAGAAGGCGCCCTGTGGCAGGCCGCACCTTTGATTTCAAGACTTAATCGGTCTGAGTGGCAAGGAAGCAAGGATCGCATCGAACCAACTTTTGACTGCTCTGACGATTCGACTCCCGTTGGATGTTGAAAATGTTTCTTTAGCTCGATTCTGGGTTGAACGCACCACACCTTCGTCAACGAGAGTCCTGAGCAAAGCTCCAGCGTGAGTGTGGGAATGGGTGGCCACTTACCAGTTCCTGGTCCTTGCCTTCAAATGATCAAGAGCCCTCAAGGTCTCTGTGAAGTTGTGTTCTTTGGATAGCGACTTCACAACTCGGGTAGGTTGGGTATCACGAGGTAAGTTTTGGTGTCTTACTCTCCCTACCTCTCTCCATCTCTCTATCTCTACTAACTCCTCTCTCGTCCCAAATTCCACCCTCCTTCGCCTCAAGATCCATCAACCACCCGAGTACGTCAGTGTCTTCTTATAGGGGTCTTCCCTATTTCGCCATCCTTTCCAGCTTTTAAAGATTTGCGTCAAACTCGGCATCCTTCCTTCTGTGGTGTGCCCAAAAAAAAAATACAAAAAAGGTAAAAGGAAGTAAAGGAAGGAAGAGCGAAAAAAAATGCTGAAGAAAACGCAACAGAAATCAAGCAAATATCTCACGCTCTCGCCTTTTCAGGAGCTCCTTTCTGACATGCGGGACCGCTGTGATCGTCAGTCCTCATTTCAGCTCATCGCTTTCACCCGCCGACTTGCAAGATCCCCCTTTTCTTTTTATTGATCAATTTTTCGTGGAAGCAAAGTGTGGTCAATCTGACCAAGAGGCCAAAGGGAAACGAAGTGATTGAATCGACATCCTTACGCATCCTTTTGCACGGAGGCATCTGCAAGAGCGATGAGGCGCTATTCCATGCACGTTAGACCATCATAGACGGGAAGAGGGGGGATATCCATCCTTAGAAATTTTTCAAAACCTTTGCTTTTGGCTAAGAATCAACTCCCTTCACCAGTTGCCTACCTGAGCGGTGTGGATCCTCCCCACGGTTTCTGATATACGGTTTCTGATATAGCGGCGGCGCCTCTGGCAATCTGGTCATCTTACCCGTCCTTGTCGAACAATCATGTCCTCTTTCTCGCTCCACAGGATGAGATCACTCAAAAGATGGAGGATCTTTTTTTAAGAAAGCATTCAGCCAGATGTGGTTCGGGTGGGATGACGAGCACTCCAGGTTCACAGTATCGTCGCTTATCACATCTTTGGTAATCAATGACCGATATTCACTTTGTCCTAAGCCAACGAAGCCTTAGACCTAGGTCAGGAAAACAAAAGTTGAAGACTCTATGAC
Organism: Violaceomyces palustris; assembly: GCA_003144235.1. NCBI lineage: Eukaryota > Fungi > Basidiomycota > Ustilaginomycetes > Violaceomycetales > Violaceomycetaceae > Violaceomyces > Violaceomyces palustris. The sequence goes on along the minus strand of KZ820199.1, from coordinate 8,643 downwards.
TTATCTTTCACCAAGCAGCTGAATGCAAAAGACATGGTTACTTGAGGAGCGTTCTTGGCAGCGGATTCGAGCCCAGACAAAGGGGGTCACTGGACACATCAAAAATGACGAGATGCTCCACCAAAGATATCTCCTATGTGACTGAGATAACAGACCTGACAAGAACAACACACCCCTGTGATTAGAAAGAGTCACAGTCGATGGAAGAACGAACTGTCAAAGCAACCCCAGAATTGTTAAGCTACGTCGACCGACCGACCGACCGACCATGATCTGGACACGATTATGGACATTGCTTTCAACTTCCTCTCTAGACGAGATACTGCGTCTTCAAGGGGTTTTGCCAGAAAATTCATCCATTCTGATGGTTACCAGTAGTACATCGCTCCAAGGCCCTGTCTTGCAGAGTCCAGGGCCATCAGGTAGAAATGAGCTCGAATCGAGTGGTCTGGACCCTTTTCTTTGCTCCGTTTTTCCCCTCTGTGAAGACCTGGCCGTTCATCTCCGATCGTCGTCTGAACCACATCACCGTTCGGGAGGGCATTCGTGGAGACGTTAGGGAGAGAAGTCTATTCGGTGATCGCGAAGGCGTTCGTTGAAAATGCACGATTTCATTTTTTTTTTTATTCCTTCTATCAAATGAAATCCTTGGTGCGAGCTCGACCAGTGTTTTTTGATCATGCAGCTCTCCATTGATCATTTTTTTTACCTGTACATGCCGCCGAGAGACGATGAGGAGGCGAAGGAATAAGAACGGAGGGGGTAAGTGAAGGGGATGGTGATCGCGGTCATGAGTGAAGCTGTCCCAGCAAGAAAAGCTGTCCCCCCACCCGTTTGAGCTGAGGAGTTCAGGCTTCGGGAATCCTTTGACAATGGCCGAAAGTACATGCTTGAGCTGCCTGGCTGGTTTCTTTAATTCAGTTTTGGAAGGAAATGAATGCCAGCCCTCCAGCCAACCGACCAACTTGTGTCGTTCGGGCCCGTTCTTTTCCTCCTCCCTCTTTCCTCTTGGTGCCCCTTTCCTTTACCTCTTATTCTCAAGAGGACTTATGAGTCATGACTGTACCGCCTCACTTTTACTCTGATATGACAGAGGAATGTGATTCTGAGACCTTTCTCTTCGTACACTCATGACTTTCATTTCCAATCATCGCTGGAGAAGGCGAAGACCCTTGTGCTTGGTCGTCCCTCCACAGCTTGTCCTTTTCCGAACATATGTAGCCTGAAAACAATCACGTGAATCTTATTAAAGTAAAAATAAAAATAGAGATTTTACTTTCGTGGCGGGATTCCTGGTTCGAAACCAATCTCAATGTCAAGTACATACCTTTTAATGATGGCAGCGACCATTCACTTACTCATCACAACTTCATCCGCGCCAACATCAACACCAAATAATCATGAACTCTTTTTCTTACTTGACACTGTGACTTTTAATTCATGGGTCGAGGCCTTTGAAGCTTTTCCCCGGAAAAAAAAAAAAGACAAAGAAAAAAGAAAGAGGGGAGAGAGGAGAATGCGTGATAAAAACACAAATGAAACTCGCACGGCCCTACTGAACAGAGGGAGAAAGATCAACGCCAGGCAAGCAGAGAAACGAAAGGCCAGTGGGGATTGACCCTCCGCCCAGCCCCTTTCCCCTCACACAAGGATTCAACCAACTTCACCATCAACTTTGCATCGCCTCGCAACACCTTGCCTCATCCCCGAAAACCAGTCAGTCACTCTGAACGACAACGACGCTTCAAATTCCTGCCAATCTACAGCCAAGTAGCCATCCTCACCTGTCCCTTCGTGAGTTGCTTTTTTTGACCCTTCCCCACTTGGTTCAAGCCGCCAACTCGCACCTTTACCTTGCCCAACTTCCCCCTTTGATAAGGCGGACACTCACCTGCCTCCTCAAAGTTGGGCCCACGTTTGAGCTTTCTCTGCTGGAGAAGTCTTTCAGTACATCGGCTGATCTCCACTGGGCCTCCTTCTCTTTCTTACTTGGAAGGCACGTTACGATAAGCAAACCCTAGTCTTTCGATTCTCAACACTCCACACCTCTCCTCGAAACCAGAGACAGGTCGATCGGATCAATCCAAAGCTCAGGGGAGGGGAACCTCTGTTGTTCTACACCACGTTCTTTACGTTTTCTCAAGCCGATTCCCTCTCACTTTGAGCAGAGCCGGTCAACCCTCACCCCTCTCCACCAAGAATCACGTAAACTGCTTGGTCATCACCATCCGACCCCAATGTCTTCTCAAACAGCACAGCAAGCCGCACAGCAGGCGTCTTTCAAAGTTGGAGAGACGTACAAGGTGGTTGACGTCGTTGGCGAGGGTGCTTATGGCGTTGTTTGGTGAGTCCATATTACGTCCCCGGTGGCAGAATCGCGACGGCATCCCGACACTCTCTCAGCCATGATCAGGGTAAGGCGCGGGAAGGGGGGAGAAAAGAAGGGATTGTTGGCCCACGTCCGGCGGAGAATCGCCGCAAGACTTCGGCATCGCTATCAATCTTTCCGAAAGTTTTAAGGGGGCTCCGAAAACTCTCGGAGATGCGACGAGATGAATATCAGCCCACACCTCCGTGTTCCCCCCCTCCCCTCCCTCCTCCTGGCATTTCAGCGATCACAATCCCATATCTCTCTCCCTCTCTCTCCCTCTCTTTCTAGAGCTGCATCTAGCTTGCTCACATACTATTTTTTTTTTCCTTTTTTAGGACTTCTTGCTGTCCTGGGGACTCGCGCATTTACTGATCAAAAAACGAACACAATCTGCTCCAGCTCTGCCATCCATGTCCCATCCTCGTCCCGGGTGGCGATAAAGAGAATCACCCCTTTTGATCATAGCATGTTCTGTCTCCGAACGCTGAGGGAGATCAAGTTGCTGCGCCACTTCAACCACGAAAACATCATCTCTATCCTCGATATTGTCAAGCCGGTGGACTATGACAGCTTCCACGAGGTCTACCTCATTCAGGTAAGAGGTACAATCTGAACCATGACCCCTTGGGTTGAGGGGCTAAAGGATTTTTCCCCCTATCCACGCACCGGTGTTTTTGTAAAAGCTCTTGACTCATCGTCTGGTTTGCTTTTCTGACAACCTAGGAATTGATGGAGACCGACATGCATAGAGTGATTCGAACGCAGGAGCTCTCGGACGATCACTGCCAATACTTCATCTATCAGACTCTCCGTGGCCTCAAGGCATTGCATTCCGCTCAGGTACTGCACAGGGACTTAAAGCCTTCCAACTTGCTCCTCAATGCCAACTGCGACCTCAAGATTTGCGATTTTGGCCTCGCCCGAAGCGCCAACCAACCAGAGGCCGAAGGTACTGGTTTCATGACTGAATACGTCGCCACACGATGGTATAGGGCTCCCGAGATCATGTTGACGTGAGTCGACGGAGCGATGAGCGAATCTGACAAAGGAGCGTCAGCCACCACAGCCCTTCTGCTAACATGCTCCAAGCTCGATCCCTTCCCTGTGTCAAACACAGATTCAAAGAATACACAAAAGCGATCGACATCTGGTCGGTCGGCTGCATCCTTGCAGAGATGCTGTCAGGAAAGCCTCTTTTCCCAGGACGAGATTGTGAGCTCTTTCCATAAAGAAAGAGAAAAAATAGATCCCCATAACACATGGTCCTGACCTCTTCAATGCTCGTCTTTCCATTAACGACTCCCTTTTGACTCAGATCACCACCAGCTCTCGCTGACCTTGGAGATTCTCGGCACTCCGTCGCTGGACGACTTCTATGCCATCACTTCGACAAGATCTAGGGATTACATTCGAGCGCTTCCGTTCCGCAAGAAACGCAATTTTTCCCAGATGTTCCCCAATGCCAACCCCTTGGCTATCGACCTGATGGAGCAATGTCTGACATTCAGCCCAAGGAAGAGGATCACAGTCGAGGCTGCACTAGCTCACCCTTATCTGGAGCCATACCACGACCCCGAGGATGAGCCTACCGCCGCTCCGCTCGACCCAAGCTTTTTCGATTTCGATTACTGCAAGGAGCAGCTCAGCCGCGCTCAGCTAAAACAGCTCATCTACGAAGAGATCACCCGAACTTGACCCTGGCGATCAGTTGAAACGTGCCTTGAAGTCTGAAGGGGGAAAAATATGGAAAGAAACAAGGTATGATGAAAGAATCTGGAGGAGTGCGTCTGTCCTTCATCTAGTAACCACCTTGTTCTTTTTTTTTTTTAAAAAAAAGACATACACAATTTTTTTTCTTTTTTTCTCTCTTACGTTTCCAGCTTTCTTTTCCATGTAACCCCTCTCTGGTCACCACTCACCTGGTTGATCGATCTTCCTTCTACCCTTCTCCCCCCCCTCCCCCCACACACACATACACCTGAACCCACTCCGAATTGTTGTCCCTCTATGTACGGCAATAACTTATCCCTATGTTGAGCTTGACCTGTGTCTCTAAATTAATAATAGTTCACCATGACTCTAACACATCGTCCTCCATTCCCCGCTGCGCTTCCCTTCGACCCCATCCCCTCCTTCTTTTCAGCCTTTCTTCTCTCTGATTTCTCTGACGCCCCAAGCTCGTCTTCGGATTCGAACTTTTTCTTGGGTCAGTTGGTGAGGATTACTCACCATTTGCTGCTGCTATGGCCATCATCCGATATCGAGAAAAAGCCCGCACGTTCGCTTTGGAGGATCTGAAATCCTATTCCTCTTCAGCTCGTAAACCTTACGGTAAAGTTGGGAAGCCTGGAGGGGGGAAGGGGAGGAAGGAAAAGAAAGTGTGGGTTGTCCGAAAAAAAATATCTAGAGACCTTTTGGGCTTGAAACTGGGGAAAGGATGAAGAGAGTAGACGAAGGGGGTTGGTGGGGGGATAGATGGGTTGTTGTGAACCTGAAAACTTGCGCACGCCAGCTCCAATATTGCCTGTTTGGGGGGATGATACATGCGATTCTGTGTCTAGATTCGGCCCAAGGTGCTCATCCCCCCGGTCAAGGGGGTTTAAAGGGTGGAGGGGGAAGGAAAGTTCCGTTCGACAGTATCTGCACTATTACATCCAATCTCCATGTGGCACTCTCAACCTCGTCAGGTGGTCCCCTCCTTCGCTCCTTGCTTTGCATCTTCTCCAAGCTCCTGTAGTGGAGAGGATGGGATTAAGATCGGATTCTCCCATCAGATTGTCAGGGTATAGGCAGTTTGGCTGTGCTTCATCGGGCCTTCAGGATGAAAAATCGGAACGGGAGAGGGGACGGGCTCGCGCAATCGAGAGGACGGGAGGATGACCTTGTCTCGGATGAATGATGGTTCGATGTATTTGAGCGAAACGAGAAAAGAGGAGAGAGGGGAAAAAAAGAATCGAGAGGGCCGAGGGGGTATTCGACATGCTGCAGTCAGTGCCAAGCAATTCATCTCGTCACCCCCCCTTGCCCCACCACGACCACCTTTGATCCAAAGGCCGGACACAGCACAGGTGCATGATCATGAAGATCACCCCACAGAAATCAAGGAATCATCCATCAATCACGCACCCGACCGAATCCTTCTGTCTCATCTCGACCAATCACCACAAACGGCCCACCTTCCCACAACGCACCCCTGCTCCTCCCTTCTAACCCACCGGCCTCGTCCCATTGTCGATGCTCACCGTCTTTACTTGGCCTCTGTGCAAGATTCGAGCGATCCCAGACCCCCTTTCATCTTGGAACAAGCTTAGGTGCTGACAAATCGACGTTGATGTCCATGATCACCAACTTTAATCCTCTCATAGCTCAACTTGCCTGAAGCTGTTTTGCCCAGACAAATCCCAAGGAGCCTATTCCACCCTTACCTCCGGAAACCCCCTCAAAAATGGGAGAAGGAGAGAATCCTCTTTCCTCTCAGTGCTCTTGGGGCCTTTGCTCCGGGTCTTCTTGCGTGCTGAAGATTTGATCCCCCCTGTAACCAAATTACAGTACTCAGCCACCAGCGACAGTGTTATCGGTCACCCTGGTCAGGGCCCCCATGGCGATGGTTCAAGCCTCTTTACCTGTCGACATGGCGTCCTCCGTTCGAAGCGAAGAAGTAACGTGGCATGCCTCTTTGTTCAAGATCTTCTCTTCTACACTGCTCTCTCGGTGTTAATAACAACGTTCTCAAACCTAACACACACCCAGCTTCTTGGCACCACCTCGCTTCCATTCAAACAAGGACCCGTCCCTCCTTCCTTCCCCTTACCTTGCCAATAACCAAACTGAAGAGCAGAATAACAAAAAAAAAAAGCTGGCCAGTGCCAGGCGTCACGTTGAAAGGGAATGACCGTTTTCCAGTGAAGAGATTGATCCACTCCATCTGGGAAAAAGCGGCTACTCCTTTGCGAACCTATCTTCAAACCCTCCACTTTCCTTCTCCCCCCCCCCCTCCCCCCCTTTCTCTGGATAGGAGAGCTTTGGACTACAGAAGTGCTCCGGCTTTGAGGGGAGATTCGAAAGATGCCGCAAACGAAGAACTTGCTTGACCCACACTTGTCTACATTCGGGCGGCCGACAGCTCTGTTCTTCCTGAGCAGCTCAAAATCAATGAGGAAGAAGAGGGAAAGAAAGAAGAAACCGATGACAGGCAAGGCATCATCTGTCCTTGAAAATGAGAGGAGATGAAGATAGACAAGAAAGCCAAGCATTCAATCTACGGACAGGATCCGAAACCTCCCTTTCCTTTCCTTTCCTTTCCCGCCTCCCCGTATTCTGTCCGATATCAGCTCACTTTTGACACTTTCCTCCTTCTCCTCCACCATCCCACGTGAATCAATGTCTTAGCGATCCAAGGCTGGGCCAACTTGTCGCAGCAGACAATCTTGGCAAGGTGCTGGAGACCAAGGAGACAAACACCAACCCGCTTCCAACCCCCTCACTTTCTCCCCACTTCCCCGCCTGCACGGCATCCGCGATCGCCATCCGTAGGACCACCAAGCCTGCTCTTTCATTTTATTTTTTGAACGTTTCGTCATCATCATTTCCTCTCCTTTCTCCCCCTCCCTCTTTGATTCCACCCCTTCTTTAATTGGAAAGTTCTTGGACGCAAGATGGAGGTTTTCGACGGGGAGGCTCTTGTTCTCGAGAGCGCTATCGATGAAAAGTTCTGGTGAAGCCTGAAACTGGACGGATCCACCCCTACTCCCCTCGTCAATCTTCACGCTCACGCAACGAGACTCTATCAGTTTCAAAAGGTATAAGACTAGGATGCCTCCTTACCATGCCCCCACTTTCTCTACAGACTCGGGCGTAAAGTACAACCTAACCTCACCTTGACATCTTCTTTACAACTAAAAACTACTAAGCATCAACCCAGTGCCCCCCCTTCTCTCCATTTCTCGACCATCCAGTGGACGAAATGATGATTTCAATCACTCCAGCCCTCCTGATCGCAGCCATCACCTTTGGCTACCTCGCCGTCGAAGCGTCGCCCGCTCCTCTGCTCAGCCTCAACATCGGAGGCAGCTTGAGTGCTGAGATCAACACAAAGTCCCTGGGAAAGGCTTGCAAAGCTCCGCCGAGCTTCACCTCTGCCTACTTTGTGCGAGCCACCCCGGACACGATCGTCGCCAACGATGGCTCCAAGCCGCCTGGTCAGACCGGTGCGATCGGTAGGTACAACCTTTATCTGAACAGTCACGAGGAGAAGATTTGCGTAAGTGGTAATCGCTTCCCCTCATCCACGAAGGAAATGGCACAAGGGTCTGCCCCACGATTCCTCTCTCGCTTTTTCTTACCCTACTCCCTCCCTTTCCTTCCTCAAACTTTGCTCTTGCACTGAAACAGTGGGACATCGAGCTCGAAGGTGTTACGGGTGAATACTCGTCGCCTGCCAAGACTGCCACCCACGTCCACCAGGCCAATGCCGGTTCCGCCGGTCCTCCAAGGATCGCGTTTCCAAACCCGCAGACCGTGGGATCCAGGGGTGGGAAGGAGATTCGCAAGTCGGAAGGGTGCATGGAGGGACCCTTCACGACTGGAGTCCTCAGCCCACCCGTGACCGGCACCGACACGGGCTCGGCGAGCGGGTTCAAGCTCAGAGACATCGAGGCCAACCCTTCAGGGTTCTTCGGTGACACTCACACGTCGGCCTTCACCGCCGGAGCGGTCCGGGGTCAGCTCATCCCGAGCGAGCTCGAGGTGAGGAAGCCAAAGCGTTTCACCAGCCACCTGAGGACCAAAGCGACCGCCGACCAGGTCGTCACTGCTACAGGACCCGTGGCGGGCGAGGCTGGAGCGACAGGCAAATACGAGCTCAGCATCAACAGCGACGAGAACATCCTCTGCTACAAGATCACCCTGGAGGGAGTCACGGGCGACTACCTCTCCCCAGCCAAGACGGCGACCCACATCCACCAGGCCCCGAAAGGCTCGGCCGGACCGGCAAGGTTCGCATTCAAGAACCCTGAGAAGGTCAACCGATGGTGGTCGTGGTGGTCCAAGAAGGAAGTCAGGGTGTCCGAGTCGTGCGTCAAGGGACCTTTCACCACGGGACTGGTCGGTACTGATGGAAAGGATACGGGAAGCCAGAGCGGGTTCAACCTCAAGTCGTTGGAGGACAACCCCTCCCAGTTCTTCGCCGACACCCACACGGCTCAGTTCTCTGCGGGAGCCATCCGAGGTCAGCTCGAGCGCGTCTACTGATAGCGGTGCGAAGCTATGAGGCG
>KZ820198.1:0-18814 GCA_003144235.1 Violaceomyces palustris | reverse complement strand
GGGGGGGGGATAAGAGGTTGGAGGAGCTGAGCTAATCTTGTCTGAGCGAAGCGGATGGCGAGTCGTTGCACCGAAGCGATAGAAGTTGGAGAGGAGCCAAGTCACGCGCGTCCTGCTCTCTCCTCTCCCTCCTCACCCCTGTCTCTTCCCTGTCTTGTCCCTTTCTCTCCCTCCCACCCACCCACCCTCTCTCTCTCTCAATTCCTCAACCCCCAAAGGTAAGCAAAGGTTGAAGTGCGAAAGCGAGTTTCTTGGCGCGACGGTCACATGGGTGGTCGGAAAAAAAAAATGTCAGAGTGGGTCAGAGTTGTCGGCTTGGATGTTTGAATCCCCCATTCCCCACACACTCTTACGTACTCTTAAGACTCCATTCCAGAGCCTTGGCCCACGTCTGACCGCACTTCTGGTTCTACTTACACTCAGACTTGCCATCTTGTATTCTTTCAATCTTGTTTCTCGGTTCTTGTTGACTCCCGCCCCTCTGACTGATCTGACTAGTGATGATCACCTAACACTCACACCTTGTGAATGCGACTCGTCTCTCCATCCTCTCCACCAACTCAACACAGGGATCCACGGACGACCCTGAATCCGAAATCATGCGATCGTACAGAGCGAGGGGACTTGGTTCCAAAATGAATCCCAGTTTCCCCATGTCACCCAGTTGGGAGTTGATCCCGACGGAAGTTGTCCCTCTCTTTCCCTCTCTCTCTCTTTCTTTTCGACGATCACACCTCAAATCGATGTTGATTCACGTCGCGGGGACGAGAGACAGAGAGAGAGAGAGAGCTAGCTTCATCTCTGAGATTCGATCGGTTGCATTCTCCGCGGAGGGAATGTGAAGGAGAGGAGGGCTTGGGGGCAGGAAGGTCTGCCCACCCTATCCACCACAATCCCCCTAGGGCAAGTCTCCTTCAACACAAAGCGCACGAAGGCCCCTTCTTGGATGCCGACCGAAACATATCCAGGTTGCGACGTGTTGGGAATGGACGATTGGACGCCTCTTTCGATGCTCGGGGACGGAAGATGATCTGTTCCTCGCCCGAGTGAGCAACCAACAAAGAGGAGGAAAAGGAAGAGCAAGAAGGGGAAAGGAAGAATTCGTTGGGAACCCCATCTCTTAAAGCAAAGGAACGTCACCATGTCTCATGTTGAGCTCTTCACAATCCTGTCATGCGAAGTTGCCTTGAAAAAGTGGAATGCAAAGAGAAAAAAAAAAAAAAAAAAAAAAAAAACTTTAAACGCACCGAGGCATCCCTACCTTACCAACTCCGATCAGATTCTCAACCCTTTCTGAGTTCTGATTCCCCTCACCCTCTGCACGAGAGCCACAACCTTGCAATCCGAAGACCGATTCGGAAGCTGAGACCCTTTTGAGGAAAGGGAGGGGGGTGGGGGTTCCACCCTCATCTTCCATCACTCTCCCTCGGGCCGCCTCTGACGATTCGTCATCATTTCGATTCGGTCTCGCAGCATTCACTTCAAGAGGTCTCTTGCTTGACCATCCCCCTCGGTAGATCACCTGGTCAACTCCACAACGAGCTCAAACCTTTCCAGTTCAGAAGAGCAACAGAGATGAGTCTGATTCGAGTGGGGGGGGGGGGGGGGGGGGGGGGGAAGAGGGGGGTTTACCATGAATGGAAAGAGTGAAAAAGAGAGTCGCGGTTATTGCTCGGCGCGCGCGGTTAGGTTGGTTGGTCGTCCAACCACGGAAGGTTGGAGCCGTTGAAAAGGGGGCGGGGGGCGGGGTTGGAGGTTGGGAGGTGTGGAAGGGCTGTGTGGGCGACAGACTCTGTCTGGGATTGGATTTGGAATCGTGAGTGTTATTGGATTCCTGTGTGGTTTCTTGCCTTGTACGACTCCATGTGCAACTTTCCCTTGTATTGCCTTTTATGGGAGGAGTCGAAACTCGCCCCTAATCTGCCTCTCTCCCAAAGCCATGTCCCAACGGAATCGAGGTTCAGTCAAGCCCTTTAAGCAAGGTGGCGTCAAAGCATCGAGCCGTACTGCTACTTGGTACATCCCCGTCACCGTCACAAGGTCACAGAGTGGGAGTTTGAGCAGTCGGGAAGGTGTGTTGTTGACGGTAGGGTGGCAGAGGTGCAGCCTTTCCTACTCCTTTTTTTTAATAATAGGGAAAGAAACGAAACCCTCGTCCACATCACTCCTTTGGCTCAGGAACGGAGGGGACCCACTTTCCCTTTTTGGTCCACTTGAACAACTTGAAGCCCTCTCCACTCCGTTGACCGGTACGTGGTACCACTTCATCCTGCACTCTCTGCGGTCTCGGTCATTCACGGCATGCCCGTTCTCGTAAGATTCTTGAAAGCTGCCCATATGTATTGGTCGAACCACTGATCGTGAAGGGATCTCGGGGTCACTCAAGGAAGAATAAAAAACAGAAACCTGTGCCAGGCTTTGATCGCACAACGTTTGTCCAAATATATGCGGTCGTGTCTGCAAGGGTATAAGAGAGGAGGGGTCCCCCGAACTGGCCGAGCGAGATGCCTGCTTGACGGCGTCATTGCATCTTGGCCAGAGAGAAAGGGCAGGACAGCAGCAGAAGAAGTACTGTAGTACTGGTGGTAGTGGTAGGAACACAAGAAGGAAGTAGTTAGTATGTGCCCTAATCCATCATCGTCGGTGCCATCTACGCTTGGGATTGGGATTGTCATCCTCCCATCTAACTCTGCGTCGGATATTGAAATGTGCAACTCTGACTCCTCTTATTCTCCTCCAGTTTGGAACGGAGGATCCAGGCTTCTTCCCCCAATCGCTTCCCCCTCGAATCTATATCAGCTTCGCTTCGTCACTTCCCACCGCCGCCCTCCTCGAGAAAGATCAGCTCACTCCACCGACCCGAATCTCGCATGCCGAAAAAAGTTGAAAGGAGAGGGGAACCAGAATCCCCCCGTAAATACAGATACAGATAAAGCCAGGTGTTGGTCCACCTCGTGAACCCACCATCATCCTTTTGTCACTTTGTCCCCTTTCTTAAATCTCCCTTCCCTCCTTCCCCACCTCCATCCCATTCTTTCTCCAAAGCCTCCTCCCCATTCTCCCTCCTTCCCCCTCGCATTTTTTCTTCCCCATTTCCCTTTCTTGCTCGCATACAACTTGAGCCCATCCGAAAGCGACCACCAGCGCGGTTCATTCACGAAAGGAAAGAAGGTGAACCGAGTTAAGGCACAAGCTGAACACCACCACCGCGCAGTCATCGGCCAAAGGTGGAGCTTGTCCAGCTCTCACAAGGAAGACTCTTACCTCTCTTCCTGTTCCCAACTGAGATTGTTGGTGACTAGCCTGTATACCGTCCCTTCGCCCTGCATACAGCTTGCAGGCGAGGGTTGGCAGAGCCAGGATGAAAGGTGACTCGACTGGGTATCAGGCAGGACCGAGCCTATTCTTTGTTCCAGTAGACGTTTCCCTTTCTTCTCTGCCCGGAAAATCAAATCCGTCTTCCGCAGGGTTCGGTAATCTGGCGGCGGCGGAGGATGTGACGCACGATCATGTCCATCCGGCCCAACCAAACGCCTTCCGTCATTGCAATGCCGTCTCGGTGGGACAAGCAAGGCTTCCAACCCCTTTGTCCACCTCTCCCCTTCCCTCACCTTCACCCACTCCAGGCCCTGGCACACCAGCGTCCTGGAGTGACAGGGACCCCTCGATGTTTTCAAGTGCTGGCGGGTCAAAAAGGTGGAAGGGTCGTGAGGGGGAAGGACAAGTGAAAATCGGTCGCGCCATACATCAGGATGGGTACTCCAAGGCTTCCAGGTCTCACTCCCTCTCCCGCTTCCAATACCCTCGAACGCGAGCCCATCCCTCTCCCATTCCAACCGACACCGACGACAAGAGCACCAATATCGCCGAAGTGCTCTCCCTCGCCAGCCGCCCTGCCGACTCGAACAGCGTCCACAGGGGCGACTTCGACCAGCGAAAGAGTAAATCTCCTCCTTCTCGGCCAACACCTTCGCTTTTCTCCCCCGGTCAAGATCGCCCCACCCACTCCAAGAGGCTCTCTCTGGATTCGAATCCCTACACAAGCACACCCAGTAGCTCGTTCTTGTTCTCCCTCTCGCCGCCTCGCAAGAGGTCGCTTCTTCCGATGGACAACAGCCAGGTCACGTCTTCCCCGCCATCGCTCGGAGTGTCGAGGTCCAACTCGAGTCGAAGAGCCCGCCGGCCGACCACCTCTAGCTCTCTCCAGCGCTGCGAACCAGATCCGAGCTTTTCACAAACTCAGGACTGGAAATCCAGGGCGAGGCGCTGGTCCAACTCGCTCTCTCTGCAAGAAGGTGGCCGGAGAATGAGCCTGTCATCCCTTGGGTCCTCGGCGAGCCCGTACATCAGGGCGGGCCTGGAGGAGTTGCGGAGCATCTTTGATGTGGATTCTCTTCAGCAGAAGGAGAGGGTTGGAAGCGTAGGGGACGGAGACCTGGAGGGGTGTGCGCTTGAAGACGCGGAGGAGGAGGAGCAAGTCAGCGATGATGACATCTACGATGCGACGACAGGTCGGTTTGGCGACGAGGTAGCAGAGCAGACCGGCACCGGATCAGGAGCGCTTGGGCTCTTCGGAAAGGACGTCGTAACGTCACGCAGACGAATGCACTCAAACGCGACTACTGGGTCTGTGTCCGGGGCACCTCTGACGGGCTCTCCGATCGGCCTGACCTCGCGTGATTCCTTTACGCTCAGCCCTCATCGTCAATCGAGCATCCACAGGCTTCAGAGATCCGATTTCCTCCGCAAGCATACAGAGCGAACTGGTTTTGAGGATCCGGACCAATGCGCAAGCCCTTCCAAGTCCAGGAAGAACAGCGGCCAGGAGGAACGGGATCGTCGCGACCTGGAAGGGGGCGGGTTTAACCAGAGCCTTTTAGGCGGGAAGCTCAAAGCGGCCATGGCAAGGAGCAGGAATGGAGCGGCGGGCGGAGCACGTTCTGGGCCGAGACCTGCCTTGGTCGGAGTCGGACTGATCGCCATCGCCGTCGGCATCACGAGCCTCTGCGCATATGAAGTCGCTTTACGTGAGTTTCCCCTTACCTGGTTCCGGTGAGATGTACTAGGTCTTGAATTTGCCCATAGCAGTTGAGAGCTTGCCGACACTGACCTTTCCCTGCTTTGCTAACCCCAACCCTCAACCCTCACGATAATAAAAAACAAAAACACCTCTACAGACCCTGATGCCACATCCCCGTCACTCCTCCTCTTCGTGATGATGCAACCCCTTTTCGCATGTACCGGTCTGTTTGCTCAAATCCTCTCCAACTCTACTTTGATGGACGCATCATCAAGGTTGATCAAGGCCCATGTGCTGGTCCAAGCGATGATCGCGATCGTGGCCTTCAAGGACCTGTCCGCCTCAGCGTCTTATCCAAGAGCCTCCTCGGCTCCTACTCCCTCATTCCACCACCCCAGCTCTTCTTCAGCACGTTCGCTCCTCGGAGGATTCTCAAGGACAGACGGTGAGGGTCTGGTTTGGTCTGCAGCACTCTCCCCGCACGAGACGAGCGTCGGCTCGTTCAGGAACTGGATCATCTACCTGATCGTCTTCATGGTACAAGCGGCATTCCCCATCCTCGTCACCTTGGCCGCCCAGTACAGATTGGCCATAGCGCTGTCGATCCTCTCGCGTGCCGCTGCTGGCACTTCGTCGACGGGATCCCCTTCGAGGAAGTCCTGCTCCCTTCCGAGCAGTGCGGGTCTATCGAGAAAGGGCTCCTCGGCCAGCTCGAGATCCGCCGCTTTCACCCACTCCAAGGAAGGATCGAATGAGAAGATGATGGACTCGGTCATGCGTAGACAGGGTTTGTCGAACCCCTCCCTCCCAAGCATCCCCAGCGGCCGGCCGATCGTGAGCCTCGTTCCCGAGGCGACCCTAGAGAGCAGATCCGGCAGGGGCTTGCCATGGGAGGAGGATAAGGGAGAGGCACAGGAAGGCCAAGAGGAGGAAGGGCTGGAAAGGAAGAAGACCATCCCTCCGACGGCAGTTGCCAAGCTCGGACCGGCCATCGAGCTGGTCTCTCACCCATCCAACTCGGGACCCGAGATCATCAACGCCAAGGAACTCTGCGAGAGGTTGGAGAACCTCTGCAAGTTGGAAGAGCAGGGGAAATAGCTACACCCCCTCCCCCCAATCAACCTTTTTTTTCCCCATTCCATTTAGAGACAGCTTCCTCCACCCTTCACGGGCCCTTCCCATCATGCATTTCCTCACAAAGAACGAACAGATCCAATATCCATCATCATCATCATCACCTCTCCCCTATTACCCCATTCACGAACCAAAACACATGTACGAGTAGATTTCCAACCAGAAGGAAAGTAGTAAAAAAAACACGGAAAGGAACATTGCAAAATCCATCCGCCCTTGAAGGCATCCCCTCCCTTTTCTTCTCGTCAGCGGTCCCCCACCCCACCCACCTCGTTCCAGGGAGGAGAGATTGCGACCGAGACAGAGGGTTCTCGATGAGAGCCGGCCGGATTTTCTTCAAAGCTTGGACCTGGTGAGCCAACCTTTGAAGGAGAAGGGAGAGGCGTTCCTCTCGGAGGGGAAGACCTTGTCCTCGACCCACCTCTGGAACTCTGTCGAGACGACGTTGGGCATCTCGTTCTGGACGAAGTGGCCGGATCCTTGGACTGGGACGATGTTGACCGAGGGGACCCTCCTCGGCATGTTGACCGACATGGAGGCGGGGACGGCCACGTCCTCTGAGGGAGTCAGGAGGAGCGCTGGCAAAGAGGCTGGTAGGCCGCTTTCCTTGAGGTCTTTTGGGGGGGCAAGGGAAGGGGAGGGGGAAAAAGAGAGAGAGGATTTTGTAGGGAGGAGTCAAGGATGGAATCAGTGCATGTTCGTATGTGGAGGAGGTAGGGGAGACCAGTGATGGGGGGGGGGGTTTGGGATCTCACCTCTGTCTTCTTGAAAGTTGATCATCCTGGTCCTGTACCAGCTGAGGGGACCTTCCATCCCCCTGCTTCGGAAGACGGAGACGTAGCGTTGGAGCTCTCGCTCGTCGAGGATGCAGGATCCCACCTTGGAGATGTCGAGCTTGGAGAGCTCAGGGTCGGTGAGGAGCTTTTCGAGTCTACCCTCCAGGTTCCAACCTCTGGCCTTCTCCAACTCCCCCTTGGTCGGCTGATCTGGTCCAGAGAAGAGTCCCGGCTTGGTGTAAACAAGCCTCAGGAACCTCTCGAGCTGGGTAGGGCGGCACATCAGGACCTCATTCTCTTCTCGTGTTGGGATGGGATGGATCGGAGAGATTCGATCCAACTCCGTCAATTGTCAAACCCCCCCCCCCCCCCTTTCTTTCCCCAACTCACATTGTCTTCGATGATCTTGGTACTCCTCTCTTCAGCAAAGAACTTTTGATAGCCAAAGTTGGGAAGGAACTTGATCAGCTGGTCTATCGAAACCGGCTCCGGCGTTGGAGGGGCGAAGGGGACGCAGAGCCTTTTCCCCCCCGAGTTCCACGTTGGTGGATATTTGTTTTTCGGCCACGATTTCATTGTAAAAAGAAAAAAAGTGTGCCAGGTGTAAGAGAGATCCGATTGAGGGGGAGAAAGGGTTTGAGAAGAAAGGGGACAAGTTGGTGGGTTGGTGGTTTAGTGGTTTGTTTACGTCCTGAATTCTGGTCAGCGAACGCGCATACAAACGGGGTCCGAGGTTCCGACCACTACCCACCCGGCGATGCCCATGACCCGGTGCTGGAGCCACTGTCCAACTTTCCAAGAGAGCCAAGATCCCCAGTCGTGACCGAGGACGATGACCCTCCCGCCTCTGCCTTCCTTGTCGACGGTCTGAGAGCCGTAGAGGGCTCCCTGACCGGCCTTGGCGTGGTCCAGCAGGCCGTCGAGATCCGTGCAGATGGCCTTGCCCCCGTACTCTGCCAGCCTGGGTTCACCACCTCCCGAGGACTTTGCCCCAGCCTTGGAGGTGGGAGGGGAGCTGCTCAGACCGTAACCCAAGAGGTCGGGGATGATGAGCCTGAAGCCTGCCAATGTCAGAGGCGAGACGATGTTCCTCCACGACGAGGAAAAGTCTGGGAAGCCGTGTAGGACGAGCACGGCGGCCTTCTGCTCGACCCCTCCTGGAGGCTTGTAGTCGAGGTAGTGGTACCTCCTCTGAGAGGGTCTGGCGTCCGGTTGGCTGGGAGGAGTGTTGAAGGGGGTGACGTAGAACCTGGATTCCGGTTGGATCGACATCCTGCTGTTGATTTGATTCTCTCCTTGTCGCTCGGTTCCTCTGTCCCTTTCTCCTTTCTCTCTTTTCTTTTCTTGTTTCCTACACTGCGTTCCCCTCCCTTTCGCAATTCTCTCCGGTCTTTCCCTGATCTCTTTCTGATTGGTTGGTATCGGATCCGAGGCTTTGCTGTGGAAGTGTGAGTCTTTTGATCTGTGGAAAGCGATGGGGGACGGGAGGTGCAAGGTTGTGGGTTCGAGGTGGTGGAGATGAGATCCAACATTTTCCCCTTCTGAGTGTGATTCTTGTTTGCGCCTCTTCTCCCTCTCTCCGCCCACCTCTTTTGAATCCAAGCGGAGTTAAATCGTGACCCGGCTAATGGAACGTGTTCGAATAACCGGCTCCCGAGATCAGTTCTGGGCGATTCTCCTCTCTCTCTCTCATCGTCATCGTCATCGTCATCTCCATCATCATCCTTGAGACAGCAACGCTCCCTCTCATCATTATGACCACCATCACCACCATCACACTCACTTCCTCCTTCCCCCTCCTCCACCTTATACCGCCGATCTATACCTCTCTCTTGCTTTGACATGTACCATTCGTGGCCGTTCTTGAGTCGAACAGCCTCACTCTCTTCCATCAGGAACCCACCCCACGTGTGGATTGAATGTGATTGAAAACAATTCGTTGGATGGGGGACCGTGTTCGAGATCACGTCTTGTGCATGCATGCATGGGATTTCATGTTTTCCCGGGCGGTTCGCCTTGGTTTGTTGTTGTTCTTTCCTCTCTCTCTCCCTCTCTCTTCCTTCCCTTGGCGTGGGTCCGCTTGGCGAATCTCCCCAGCCTTCCCTTTCCTCGCACACTCCCCCAGACAAAGTAGTGGGGGCCGGCCTTCCCCCCTTACCTACCACAGGTCTAAATATCCCTCCTCAACCCTTCCTCCCCCCGCCCCCCCGACCCTACCACTTTGCTCAGTCGAGTTCATCCGGCTCAAGCCAATCCGTCCGGCTGCCGGACTGCTCCCCTCTGCGCACACTCTGATCTTGACCGGGGCTAGCGGCAGGGCTCTCTTGCCTGGCTCGATTCGCGCTTGCGACTCTGCCCTCGGCGGCAGATCTGACCCTCTCCCTCATCTCTTCAGCCGGTTCGCCATGGCCACCACCACCGAATTGTTGCTCTCCCTCGCCTTGTCTTCCGATCGATTGATCCAAACCCCCGTCAACAGAGTCAAGAGAAGGGTCGGAGCGGCCGCCACTGAGAACTGAATCGAATGAGAAGGCGCCAGGGATTCTCGGCAGCTGATCGGCATGCGAGGAGGTGGTTGTGGTGTTGGATGATTGGTCACGCTCGGGAGCGTGACCCTGGTCCTGTCGAGCCCTCGGATCCCCTTCCTTAAGCTTGACGATCGAGACCCTGCAGACCGGGCACGTCCCGTTCGTCTTTAGCCACGGCACCAGGCAGTCTTCGTGGAAAATGTGCGCGCAGGGCATCGAGATGAGCTCATCCTGCCGTTGCTGATCCTCCTCCTCCATCAGGTCTGGCTCTGGAGGATCCTCGTCATTCTTCTGGTCAGGCTCAGTCTTGGAGGGCAAGAAGTCGTCTTTGCACGTCGGGCATTCTTGGTTCTTGGCTCTTTCTGCGGGTTGGTTGGGCGGCGGCGAGGCAGAGCATTTTGTTCAAAGATCGCGATTCGGTCACAATGTCAGTCAAGCTTCCCAAACCTGACCAGCAATCCGTACCGTGACTAGAATCGAGGGAGGAGGAGCAGCAGCGGTGAAGTGTGCGATTTGTGGAAAGCGGTTCGCCCTCGGTTGGTTACTCACGAATTCGAGCCTCTTCGGTCCTCTTGAACCTTTCGAGCTCTGCGATCTCCGCCTCGTTGGCAGGGGGCGGAGCGTTGGAGGACTGGGTCTGCTCCATGAGCTGGGTGATGATGTCGTCGAGTCCCTGTTGACCGATGACATAGTCCCCGAATTGGCCCCGACCTGCTCCCGCTGCCCCTGCCATCATCAGGTTAAGCAGCTCTCGCATGCCCATAGGACCCGCGACAAAAGAGGTCTGGTCCGCCCGTCCTCCACCGTTCAACAGTCCAGAGAGGAGGTCGCCGAAAGGACTCCAGCCATAATCTTGCTGCTCACCTTCGGGCCGGGCGCCTGACCATCGGTTGTCATAGTTGAAGAATCGCCCATCAGAAGCGCCGCCTGCCCCTCCCATGCCGTCGTCATGCACGTGCTCCTCTTCGCCACGACCTCGTGCCCCGTCGCCTTGCTCTCTTCTTCCCAGGTTGAAGAAGCTACCGGTGATACGGTAATGGAGGAAAGTGTCAGAGCGTTTGCGAGAGCCTTGTTCTCAGGCAGAGTTGGGGAGGGGGAGGAGAGAATCCTTTCTACTTTCCTTTGGGCTTGGACTCACCTTTCAAAGCTAGGCACCTCGTTGATATGTCTCACTCGTGATGGCCCATCACGAGTCTCACGATTCCGACTCTCAGCATCCTCTGCACTGGTCCTCCCATGAGGTCTGTCATCGGGCTCCTCATCCACCCAGCCATCGTCGAGGTCGTCGTGATCCTCGGCCTCATGCCAAGTCTCACGGCTCACATCAGCTCTCTGACCCTGGGCTGAAGCGCCTTCCTGACTACTGTTGTGGATATTGACACTCCACCGAACTCCAACGGGGCCGAACTGGGCCTGGCCTAATCCAGGCATCCTGGATCGCTGCTCCTGCTGCTGTCGTTGATCAGTCGCACTATCTCGACGACCATCAGTCGCCCGTCCACTGGCTCCAAATCTTGTGCCTTGTTGCGAAGCTGGACCGGGAGGAAGTACGCCGAGGCCCTCGAGTAACCTCCCCACCAGGGTCGCCATCTCCGGAGGTTGGCGTCCAGCGGGGCCATCACCCAAATTGGTCGGCATGGACCTCGTACCATCACTATCACCACTCGCTGGTCTAAATTCTGCAAAAGTGAAGGGTAAGGTAGCGAAGCCCTCGCCCAAGCCTAACGGATCGGAAGCCTGAGGATGCCGGTCCTCCGATTCGATCTGTTGGAAGTGATAAAGAGGGGATCGAACCAGGAACGCTTGGGTCAGCTCCTCGCCTGATCACTTTTCACACATGAGCGTAGGGCGAAGGAAGGTCTGAGAAAGCCAAGGACGTACGACTTCGACGAATTGACCATTGCACCTTGGGCAAGTGGGATCGGGTGTCATGAGCGGTCTGATGTCGATTCCGCATTGATGGCAAAAAGCCATCGGGTTCACCGAACCGCCCCTCGCTGTCGTCGGAGACTCTGAACTCGCCATGATCACCTGTCTTCGTTGGAGGGGGGCAGAAAGTGTCGGTTGGCTTTGGATTGGCTCTCTTCCCTGTTCTTCGCCTCACCTCACTCTCTCCTCCGTGAGGTTTGGTCTGATTTCCTCCGCTTCAACGCCAATCTGAGGGGATAAGGTAAATGCTGGGATTGGGATGCGGTGTGGGTATGCTGTGGCGTTGAGGTTGTTTTTGGTGGTGATCGGTATGGAAAGGTGGAGACGCAGGGAGGAATGGCGGGAGACTTGGTGCGGGAAAGGAAGAAGAAGTATGGGATGGAAGGAGGGGGAGAGTACGACTTGGTGGATGTCGTTCGACCTTGACGTAAGGTTGAGTAATGCGAGTCCGTTCCATGACTTAGAGCTGGGCGGCTCGTGCAGCCGTCCATCGCCGAACGCCACCGAGACCGAAACCGAAGACCGAAACCACGCATTCAAGATATATTATTAATTCGATTCACGATTCGCAGCCACTCCCTCTACCTCATCCCCTCTCAAACCATGGTCTTGTCGACCTCGTCATGAATGTGCAGCCTTGAGCATTTGTCATTTCCATCTTTCTCTGTATCATCTATACACCTTCAGCGTATACACCCGGGTAGGGGGGAAGGGGAGTTGTGGGCAAGATGACCACGTTTGGGATAAGTTAGACCAAGGTTAAATAGGGACCCACGCATACCAGGCACGCCTCCACCTCGCCTCCTTTTTTTCCCACCGTTTTTCTCTTTCCAGGAAAGTATCACTGTCTCAAAAGCGCTAGGACTTCCTGATCCCAAACGAGAACAGCTTGCTCTGACGTGGGTCGGCCTCACTACTGCCGATGCCGCCACCTTGCCTCCTGACGTGTGCGAGATGATCGAGGTAGTTGGACCTGATGAGCTTGTACTTCGGCTCGGCGGAATCGGCTTCCCTTTCGAAATCCGGATCGAGCTCCAACGTGAAAACCCCCGTGTTGCCTGCGAATGGCACCAGACCCCCCGGTACGTTGCTCGGTGGGAACCGCTTGAAGAAGGAGGAGATCCAAAGACCGTGGGTCACAATGACTCTATGAGGGACCTCGTCCTGCCCCATCCCTTCGTTCTCTGCCTTTCCCTGATCTCTCCGCGGTCGCTTGGCCTCTGATCCCTCCCCACCGGAGCTTGTTGACCGAGAGCGCTTCTTCTGTCCAAACAAGGCCATATCAAGATCTTCTCCCGGCACCGAGACCTCCTCCTCCTCTTGCCTCCACCCACCTGGCTGGAGCTCCAAGTCTTTCCCTTCGAGGGGCTGAAGCTCTTTGTTCTCATTGACCTTGGAGAGTCCTTGCAGCCGCTCCCCCCTCACTGTTCTGAACTCGTTCATGACTTCCCATAGGTGCCGCTTCCCGACCGAGCTGACCCTATCTTGGAAGGCCTCCTTGCTCTCCCCCCTACCTTTGCCCTTTTCGAACCCAGCCACGTGAGTTCTGGACCGGGTCGATTCAAAAGTGCCGAAATCCCTCTCCGAGAGGCCCGGATCCACCTTTACTTTGAAGATTTTTTCCAACCCTGGGACGGTGCCCGGCCAAGGATCATCGATGCGGCTGTTGGGGAGAGGGAGGACGCGAGCCGATCCGATCCGAAGGTTGCAATGGTGGGCAATCGAATCGGCGGTCTTTTTGGCCCTTCCGATCGGGCTCGAGAAGATTTCGGTGGGGGGCGGGAGTTGGATGGAATCGACCCCCTTTGGCGGCATGCTGAGGAGCAGATCGGAATCGACGCCGTCCGGCGATGACGAGCGGTTTCGCACAGGAAGGGACAATGCGAAAGCCTTCGAGACAGCTTGGACCTGAGAATTTCCATGGACGGTCAGGTTGGAGTCAGTGACACCTTGGAGGACCTTTGCCACGTTGGCTACGGACTCGGCGTGACGGACGAGGGAGACGAGCGGACCCCCTCCTAGTCGCTGTGGTTGGAGTTGTAGTGGTGGCTGTTGATGTTGTCGTCTATCTTGCTGCGACTTCTTTCGCTCCTGCTTGATCGTCGGACGGCCGCTTCTCGAATCGCCCGAAGCTCGATGCTCTTCGGTCATCTTTGCTTTTTTCTCTATGCCGCTGGATAGTGTTGCCGTTCACGATTGTATCCCATTACGAAAGACCAGGTTCTTTCGAGGTTCGATCACCGTCCTCCAGCTTTGTCCTTTCTCCTTTCTCTACTTGTGACCGTCGTTTGCACTGGATGCCGTCCGAACCGTTTGTGAGGCTCCGATATTTCACTAGCGCGGGTGGGCAAGAGGGGATCGATCAATCTACACGTCGCGTCGGCTAGTGACGATGGGTTGAGTAGCTGGCATGCAAGCTCGAGACGCGCACGCACCCTGCCAAGTCGAAATTATTGTGGAGGGGAAAAAAGGCCAGGGGAAGCGAGAGAGAGGTGAGTAGGACGATGCAGCCAAGTAAGAAAAGTGGAAGTGGAGTCGAGAGAAGCTTAGGCTTTTTCGCACATTCTGTCGAATTGGAGTGAAACAACGCGGGCGGGGACTTGGCTGATCCTGGGCTTCGGTGCATTTTATCATCACCCTGCAGGAGCAGCTAGCAGGAGCAAGTTGTCTTGCAAGTCCTTGGTTTGGATCTCTGTGCAAGGCATGTCACAAGTTCCGATGACGGTCTCGTCGAGTCAATGCTTGAGACTGAGCCTGAGTTTTCACTTACGGTTCAGGGACTGGACGAACCTGCCTTCTCTTCGAGTGTAGGATGAATGCTCGGGACCGAGGTGTGAAGAGATACAGAGACAGGGATAGAGGCGGAGAGGGAGATGGAGAGGGAGCGGGAGCGGGATGGGGCGATGGAAAGGGAGAAGAGCAAGCCAAAGTGGGAGGGAAGCAAGAATCCAGGCTCAGACCGTAACTCAGGATTCGACTTCGTCTATCCTCCAACATGTCGCACTGCCTGCATGCATGCAAGGCAGGCCGGTCAAGAACGATCTCGCAAGCGATGACAGCCTCCTCCTTTTAGGTCGGATTCATGGGAGTAATCGGTCTCGACTCTTCCAGTCTGTGAATCCACCCCATCTTTTCTCCCCATTCCATTCCGTCTTTTCACCAAGTTCACAGGTCGTGTCCCGCCTCGTGTGTAAAGGACCTTCCCATGGCTCGAAGGGGATCGCCCAAGTCTCAAAAGGATACCTTTCGTCCAGGAAAGATTCCAAGACGACCACTCTGCGCCACTCTCTCCCTCTCTCTCTCTCTCCCTCTTTACCAGTCACGACCAGAATCTTGATGAATCGCCTACCTCCGTCGAAGGTTGCTTCTCTTTTACTTTCAAGCCGACCATCATCTCCCTTGGCCGCACAGTCGACATTCGATGTGACAGGGAGTCCAGCCGTCTAACACGTCTCTTTCATTTGGCTCATTCCGCTTTCACCTCCAGCAACACCTGACACAAGTCAACCCGCTTTTGGTTTCAACTGTCTTCACTGACCCTCGTCCCTTCCATACCCTTCACTCGCAATCACGGTTCGCCACTCGCACCGAAAGGTCTCTACCAACTTCCCCCACCCCATCCCAACCTCTTTCTTAGCTTCCCTTGGTTGGTGGCAATCTCGACTGCTGTCCACTCAGCACCGCCTACAACTACATCCCTTCGTCGGCTGTGTACCACTTTCCCGCCCTTAACAAAGTAGGCGCGTCGGGCTCCTCGAACGCCACCTGTCGCGGTCAATACCGTTTGCAAAATTTGTGGTCAAGCTAACAAACCGGCACCGGCGCCAAGTTTCGGGGATTTCAGTTGACGCCTTGGACTGGTGTTCAGACTTTGGAGCAGCATTTAGCAGTGAGTGGAGTGGATCAAGAGCGACTTGACTGGGCCAACGGAACGAGTCTCACTCTTCGGGTCTGTGTCACAGAGCTAAGGCGGAAAGTAAAGCCTTGAAGCCCCCCAACGGTGTCGTTCGTCGTCGTATTTGTTCGTGCGTCATGTCCCACCCTTGGCTTGGACCTCCAACAGGGGAGATTGCTCACCAAAATTCCTGATTGATCTGCTCTGGGATCAAAATTCGGTTGAATTATCTGTTCAAACGACTCGGAATTCGGGCTGATCGTTGAATAGAAGATCAGCAAGAACAGGGAGGGATCGCCCACCATCCGAAATCACCAGACAGAATCGTGGAGGACGTTTAACCCTTGGAAAATCATCAGGTATGGCTTCCGAACCGAGGCAAGAGCAAACCCAGGGCCCTGGCCCGGAAAGCGACAAGGAGACTGTGGAGACGGCAGCGGCCGCGTTCTTCTCCCTCCAACCATCAACCTCCCCAGAAGGAGGTCGGTTTTTCGAAAACTTCTCCTCAGCAGACTCCAAACAAAGTTTGCATACAGGTGGCGAGAAGAAGAAAGCAAAGTCATCGGATTCGTTCCTCGCCTTCAAACGCTCGCTCTCCTCCAGCCGATCTGGTAACCTGAAGAAAAACGCGCTCACATCTTCGAAAGCGAAAACAAACAAGACGAAGAAAGGTCCTGACCCATCAACGGGTGCCGCCCGTATGAGACAAGGAACCGTTCCTCTCAGAGAGCGCGGAAGCGGCTTGACGGCCACCAGCAGCCAAGCCTCTTCGCCTTTCGAGATGATTGATCCATCAGAAGCATCCAATGTGGTTGTTGAGAGAGTAAACAAGGGTCGTTCCTCAAATCCCGATCCCGAAAAGAATCTCACTAGGGTCAATGATTCGGACCCTGCTCAGTACCATGCTAGAGGGACAGATACTGAGGCTTTGGCTCGGGACTTTCCGTCCAGGGACCCGCACCCTTATCTTGCATCATTGTACCCTCTCTCGCACTTTGTCGGCTATCGTCCCCTCTCCCATCACCTAACTCCTCCTCAAGTCCGTTTTGATCCCTCCCATCCCCGCTTCAATCGCTTTCATTTCTTCTGCGGCAAGGTGCTCAGCCTCGGCTTGCCAGAAAGCGGAAAAGCGGCAGCCGACTTGGAAAAGTACCGCAATCCTGCAACCGGCAAAATAAGGTCCGCAAGGATGTATGCTGCCCAACTCTACTCCAATCTGGTAGATTCGTTCCACTGCCTTATCGCCAGCTGGGTGGCGATGTCGTTACTGTGAGTGGTACGGCCGGGCAATCTTGGCTCTTGTATAGGATAGCGAAGTGGGCTCTGAGTAATGTTTGATCTTTCATGCTAATCTGGAAAACAATAAAGAGCTATGTTGTCACGAAGCCCGTACTTCGTTTCGAGGGTAAGTGAAATGCTGTACTGATCGCCTACCCTTACGTTACAGAGCCATGGGGAGCTGAAACAAAGTCTTCTGATCACCAAATCCAGGCTTCGCCCATCGTTATCGCAGCATTCGGAGCCGAGGCGTCCATCACTTACGCCCTCTACAATCACGGCATGGCACAGCCCAAGAATGTCATACTGGGCAATGGAATTTCCGCAGTCATCGGTGTGGCGATCTCGAAATGCTTCGCACGGACTGGCTTCAATGTTGACTCCATTTACACAACAACTTGGGCAGCCGCAGCGACCAGCGTTGCGGTAGCCGTCTTTGCCATGCAGTTGGTTCGGGTCCAGCATCCGACTGGAGCAAGCTTAGCGCTCTTGATGACAACGTTGCCCCAATACTACTCGCTGAGCTGGTCCTTCGTTCCCCTGGTGCTTTTCAGCAGCTTGGTTGTACTAGCCTGGGCTTTGGTTGTCAACAATCTAGGAGGAAGGAGATATCCGAGTTACTGGTTCTACCGCAACGCCTTTGCTGAACCTCCGTGTCTCTGCTCGCCCCGCCAGACCTCTAGCACCTCACCTTACACCTCGGCGGAATTCGCCGAGTACTTCAGAACGGGAGGCGGAGATGGCGGGGGAGGCGCTGGGAAAGCTGGTGAGGATGAAGTTAGGACCCAGGATCGGAGGAGCACCCCGGGGACCTCAGAACCTCAGAGTAAAGCAGTCGAGAAGTCTTACGCAGAAGGACCAACTGGCACCGACCCAAGTAGGCTTCAACCCAGCCGGGCTTCGAAAAGACAAGTGGATATCAACTCGATCTCGAGACCGACCAGCACTGATGTGCGCCGATCCGCGTCTGCATGGCCAGTCCATGTGGATGTGACAGAAACGCCAAGTGATCGTGTTACAAAAGTGACTGACAAGCATTCTTCTCCTGTCCCTGCGACGGCGGCCACGACGGGCACTCGCACATTCGAGATAGAGATTGAAGAAGTCGCCACCGACAGCGCTATCGTGCCTGCTGTCTCTGCTGCTGCTGCTGCTGCTGCTGCTGCTGCTGCTGCTCCTGCTGCTGCTGCCACCGAGCCCCCTTCGTCTGGAGCGGAAGTAAATCGAATTCCTTCCACCGCCAGCTCGAGGGGAAGAGGAAGGAGATCATTCCAGATCCACTACAATGAACTTCGGACAGGCGTTAATGGAAAAAACGGCGAGAGTGAAAGCGGCAGCACCCATAAGCACAAGAACTTCCTCAGCGTGGGAGGAGCCAGCTTGACGGGTAGGAGCAATAGCCCCACGGTACCCGCTGTCCAATGGAGGAACGTTGAGGCTGATAGCAACAGGCTCTAAAACATTTTTTGTCTGCCACGATCACCAATCGACTGGGCGGGCAGCCTTTCGACTTGTTGCTTTGCATGTATTTAGGAGAATTTTAGTTGATCTGCACCGATGCGGCGGAAGAGGATACTGGAGTCCCCCCCGCCCCCCTCCCTTTTTGTTAAAGTATCGACGGTTTATCTGGCCGTAGGTGTGGCATCCAAACTTTTGTTTGGCAGTAATCTCACTTAGCTTCGTTCTTTTTTATTTTTGTTTTTTTCTTTGACCATTTTTGAGAGGGAGAAGAGGGAAACGAGATTCGAAATGTCACCATCGCCACAGTACAGGATAGAGGTCTCGGTAAAGATAGGGGAAGAGATCGGCACCGAGGGCGTGCAGTTTCAACGAGGCGGAAATAGGGGGAAGGAATCCCACTGACGATTGTAAAACTGTGAAGGTATTCGAGATGGGCGGCACGAGGCGGGTGAAAGAGGTTCTATGGGAAGAAGGGGAGGGGGGAAGGGAAGAGGGTTTGGGCTATGGACTCATCGTCTCCCCTTCTTCATCAGACCAGCGATCGCAATTCCGGCCACAGCAGCTGCACCGCCCATCAAAGCCATACCAATGTAGCCCTCTGTGAAAGAAGGGAGGAGAGAGGACCGAGGTTCAAAGATTAGAAGAAGAAAAAAGAAGCAGGTTGAGAAAGAGCAACTCGAAGAGATCTCACCTCTGGCAACGCCTTTCTCGATCAGATGATTGAGGCTTTGAGCTTGGAGATTGTTGGGTTCCCTCTCGATCAGCAGCGCTTTCATTCCGAGGAAGAGTAAGG
>KZ820197.1:1503-18822 GCA_003144235.1 Violaceomyces palustris | reverse complement strand
CCCCCTTTTTCCATGTTGCGTTCATCTCGCATGCTTGAGCGACTCGTAGAGGATTTTTTTCTTCTTCTTCTCTTTGTCTCTTTTTTGGCATCACTTCCGCTTCCTCCCCAAGCTTGCCTTTCATCGAGCCTGTCAACTTCAGATTCCGGGGTCTATGGCCAAATCTTGCATCACTTTGCAAGATTCGGACCAGATTCAGTCGAGGTTGTCTTTTCTTTTCTTTTCTTTTCTTTTCTTTTTTTAACTACGCATGGCTGAAACATTCTTGAGAGGGAAGAGGCCGTCTTGGAAGGTGGGGGGGGGGGGGGAGGCTCTGCTTCTTGGTAGATATTATTGTTGAGAGCTTTCTTCTCCCCGATCCCTTCTCTAAGGATTCGGGGATTGAAAGGAACTCTCTGGCAAGCGAAGGGTTAGATTAGATACCCTGTCTAGGAGACAGCACTTCCCTCCTGTCTCGAAGTCAGCCCACTTGGAGGCGCCCGCACGCCCACTTCCTATCCTTTCCACTCCCATCTCCGCCGAAACCATCGCCCATCCTCAAGTGGTGTTCCATCCCTTCAGTCCCGCCGGCACTCGCATATCCCCTACCATCTCCTCTCCGTACCATCCGCCACATCCGGATCTTGAATTCGCAGAGGCTGCTCGGTGTACCTTCCCTTCATCTTCGTCGTCCCTTTATCTTTGGCGGTCGTTGGACTTTTCCTGGTCATCCCGTCTTCACGCCACCGCTCTGCATTCCTTCTCTCGTCACTTGCCACTCCTTCAGCCTGCTGGTTTCGATTCTAGTCTACTGTCGATATGTCGCAATCGTCTCAGTCAGGCTCGGTCGACTCACAATCATCCACCCTGATCACTCCATCTTCCACCTCAACTCGATCGAACGGTGGAACTCCCATCATATCAAGTAAGTATCCAAGTCTTCGACGACGCTTCTCGTGCTCAAACCTTTCGACGGTCTCAGCTGATACCTTCCTGCCATCCCCTCAATCCACTGCAGTATCTATATCAGTGCCTGGCGTCCCCACGACGAGCAGCTCTTCCACCTCTACATCAACATCGAGGTTTGTGTCTTCTTTCTTTTCTTTTCTTTTCTTTTCCCTTTTTCCTTTTGGACCGATTTCCAACCCATCGTCCCGCTGATACGTTTTCTCTCGGGTTTCTTGCGCTATCATCTTGTGTATTTTCTTTCCGCCTTGTCGCAGTAGGACAACCTCGACCTCGACGACTACGTCTAGCTCGACTACCTCGACGTCATCCACCACAACCACTTCGGCTCCTCCTGTGACCACAAGTTCTAGCTCGAGCACGAGCTCCGTGAGTAGCAGCAGCAGCAGCAGTAGCAGCAGTAGTAGCAGCAGCAGTGTTAGTTCAACAAGTTCAAGCACTACGAGCAGTGTGAGCGATCCGAGTACTTCCTCCACCTCTTCCACTTCCCCCGCGCAAACGGACTCTACGTCTCCTGCTTCCGCCGTTCCGGTGAGGTTACCATCCCCCTCTGAAGACGCAGATGGCTACGTTGGCCAAAGACCACCTGCCAATATCGTATTGGTCCATATCCCCAGCCGTCCTCCTCTGCTTCATCCCTTTGGAGAGAGAAGGGGCGAGGAGATACTGGAGCTTGTTGGCCTTGTTGTTCCCTTGTCTTGGCTTGTGGCTGAGAGGGAAACGAGAGCTCTTCGCCGAACCTTCCTCTCCGTGGTGTCCATCGTCTCTGTTTCCTACTCGTGCCACACTGCTCTATCCCGTGCATTGCTTCGTGCCTCTGCCTTTCAACGCATCGGCTTGCTGACTTTACCATCTTCCCCAAACGCCCTTCTTCCCTTCCTTCCCAGGAGCCAACCACGTCGTCTTCCTCGACGCCCGCACCCGTGACGACAAGCTCAAGCTCTAGGGTTTCCTCGACTCAAGCGTGAGTAGATCCGGATCGTTTCCCACCTTACACTTCGTCGGAACCTGTGTCGAGGGCCTCTCAGCTGTCGCCTCCCGGCTTGAGGGAGATACCAGCGCGGCTATCTCCCTTCAAAGACCCGTGGTCGAGAGGCCTTGAAGATTTTCACCCCTTCTTGGCTCTGGCAGCCCTCACCCGGCATGCCAGCCTTGCGCAAGAAAATTCGAAGCGAAAGAGAAAGAGAGGAAGTGTTGACCGATCCGAGTGCTTTGGCACATTTCAATCGGGCCCGCATCCTCTCCGCGCCTGGCTCGACTTTCCCTCTCCTCCTCCTCCTCCGCCCTGTTCGACGCATCCTTCCCCCCCCCCCCCCCCCCCCCCCCCGGGCAACTCTCTGTGCATTTTCTCCATCCGTCCCTTTCGAACCTTCCGGCTGTTGCCAACTATCGTTTACTTGAAAACGATGATGGCGACACATGAACGTTCGAACAATCCCCCCTTCCTTCCCCATCTGCCCTTGGGGCCTTCTCTGGCTTCCCCTTTGTGCTTGATCCCTCTTGCGCGGTCTATCGTGTTCTCAGTAGTTCCCCACAGGTAGATTCAACCTCGTCTCTGACCGATGACTCAACCTCGTCTCAATCTCGCACTTCGGCCGTTCCATCCGCTTCGTCTTCCAACTCGAACGACTCTGGCAACGACGACGGCACCGGAAACGGCGGCAATAATAACAATGACAACAACCAAAACGGCGGTGCTGGCTCCTCTCCTTCATCGGGAAATAATGTCAACAGTCCAAGCACGAGCAGCGAACAGTTGACCACTCAAACTCGGGTTGTAACTATCACTCTGCCTAACGGATCGACGTCTACCTCAACCACGACCGCCACTTCGACGCTAAACGGCCAGCTTAACGGCGGCAATGGTGGGGGCTCATCGGGTTTCTTCGACAACACCGGTGCGGTCGGCGGAACTTTTGCTGTTGTGGGACTCGTCTGCGCCGCGCTGGTCGCAGGTGTCTTTTGGATGCTCTGGAGGCGCCGAAAGGCACAGAAGATGGACGCCGATGTTGTGGCTGCTGCCTCGGCCGCCGCGGCCACTACGAGGACGCCATTCGACGACGACGATCCCGAGATGATCGAGCATCCCAGCTACGGCACCACCTCACCCGTTGTTGGAGCTGCCGGAGCATATGGAACCTCGGGCCCCATGATGCAACAGTACTACAACAACTACGCCCAGTCGAACAACGAGTACGAGCCCTCTCACTTCTCTGCGGGCACCGGGCCTGGTTACGCCGGGATGGGTGCCTACGGACCCGGTGCTGCAACGGGTGGCGCTGCTGCCGCCGGAGCTGCGGGTTACTATTCTGCCGCCAACAATGGCAACGACCAGCACTACTACGACTCGATCCCCGCCCACTACTCGAACGAAGGCGGAGCTCAGTACTACGGCGCTGGTTCTGCGGGCCACGAGAACGCATTCAGTCAACACACTCACGAGGATCCTTACGGCATGGGATCGGGGCAGCCATCGGCTAGCCACTCGGCGAGCGGGGCGCCGCAGTTGAACTGGAACGCTCCAAACACATCGCCTCCACTTGGCGGTCAGAACATGACCGAGGGGATCCCGTTCTCATCCACCCCCGCTGGGCAGAGGAGCGACAACCACTTGCTGGGACCCAACGTGTTTTCGGACCCGTCACCGAACGCCGAAGGAAGCTCGAACGAGACCGACGGACGGCTCGACATGAGGAACCACGAAGCTGGGTCCACCAACTCGTTGAGGGACGACCAGGATTACGGAAGGAAACTGGCGGTCAGGAACCATTCGGACGAATGATGACTCCTCCCTCTCTTTCTCTCTCTTTCCCTCTACGACATGAAAGATGAGACGGTCGAAACGACCGCCGTTACTTGTCGTCCCATTTAGCCCTGTCCCTCCCTCCTCCCTTCAGTTCCTTCTCTCTCTACCTAAAAGCACAGCCGACATTGTATTATCCTTCCGACCACGCTCCCTACCAACTCGCCTTTCCTTTTTGGTTCCTGCGACTGACTTTCAAGTTGATAGGAGTGGAGTAACTCCAGCCCATCTCTCCCTCCCTCCCTCTCTCCCACACGTTCATACACCCAAGACGGTTTTCTCTCGGCCCCCTCATTGGGGAGTTCGGTTTAGAGTCCTCGCGACCTCCCTTCCCCAATCGCCTTGTCCACGGCGGCCCTTGGATTGTACATACACTCTCTCACAGACTCTTCGTTCGGCCGCTATGCTTAAGGCACTGAGCGGACTCTCCACGGCATGGACACTCTGACTTCCACTTTTTCCCCATTCTTCAACCGGGAGGAGTCTCACTACCTTCGATCTTTCCCTTTTCCCCCCCCTCCCTCCCCCAAGATCTTGCAATTCCTCCTCACCCCCTTCTTTTTTTTTTTTTCTCCTCCCAACACGTTCATTTAAGACTGCTTGTTCTTCCGAGAGCTGAGGTGACCCACCAGTAACTCGATGAACCATTTTGCTTGTTTTGCAGAGCATGGAATCTGTCCCGTCCCCAACCCTCCTTCAGCGCGTGGTGTGTTGTCGCTCAAGCGAAGGATTATGTCATCAGACGATCTCCCTTTCCAAAGGGGAGGAAAAAGGAAGGTTGGAAAAGGGGAAAAGTGGTTGACCCACATACTTTCACCTCTCCCTTCCAACGCTTTCCCCTGACTTGGCTTCCCTCCCCCCCCCCCCCATATCCATCACGCCAGTCACCAGAGCGCCAAACACCCCTCTTTCGTCGCCATCATTCCTGAAGTCGACGAGTCGCCCAACCTTGGACTCGAGTTTCCCTCTTTCTCATGAGGACGTGAGGAGCGTGGGGTGGGTCGTTTCGGGTTGGAGTCACTCTCCCACACTTCGGAAATGAAGACCAACCATGGCACGAGACTTTTGAAAAGGTGGATCCTGCTACCTGCGATGGAGGGAAGGACGGATTGCCTGACGTTGGCCCTGACACCTTGCCTCTCGAAGACGTACCGGACACCAGATCACTCCAGGCGGATGGGGACCTTGGTTTCGAACCAGTTCGGTTCGTCGGATGGAGAGAAGGAGCGAGAGAAAGGGGTCGGAGGGGGTAGGATGAGGAGGAAGAGGAAGAAGACGATCCAGTTGGATCCTCGAAGACCTTTGTTCGAATCGGCCTTCCAAGAGGAAGGATCCGGGAGGTTTCCGAAAGTCTACCCCAGTCTCTCGTCCTCCTCCTCGCGATCGAGAGAGGAAGAGGATTGGATCAAGAGGTCCAAGTTGATCTCTGAACTCTACACGTCGCTGGAGAGAGGTAGCGCCGACCTCGTTTTCGAGTCGTTCCGAAACTTGAAACGAGGCGGAGAAGGATGGCAAGCTTGGTTATCGCCTGAAGAGATGGGCAAGTTGATCCGTTGCCTCATCTCGGATCGACCCAAGACCAGGTTGGGAATGATCAGGTTGTCGGAAGCCTTTCGAGTTGCAGAGAGGTTGAAGGGGGATCGTCGTGGAGGAAACAATCCTCCTACTCCTCCCTTTCGTCCCGACAGTCTGGACGAGGTGGAGAAGGATCGGTGGGACAGGGTTCTCGACACGGCGACCAGGAATGCCTTGATCGATTTCAGCGCCAACTGGTCCAGGAGCTCGGGACCCGCCGAGATCGACGAGGCGATCAAGTCTCTGGCCGAGTATGAGGGCAAGGTCGGACCGGAGAGGATCAAGGGGAAAGCCGACCAAGACGAAGCGAACGCTCTCGAGGAGAATGGTGGAAGAGGTAGGCGGGGGATTTTCGCGGACGAGACCGATTGGGGTCTTCAGTTGGAGAAGAGGAGGAGGAAGTGGAGGACGGGTAAAGGGCAAGTGACGAAACAGCCTCACCCTAGGAGCCACGGAGGCAAGAAACTCGATCGTCGCTCACTGCAAGAGAGGGGGGGACGGAAACTGGCCAACGCCCAAGGTCCGAACTTCCCCGACCTACGGACCTACAACATCCTCCTGGAGACCATCTCGAGGAGCGTGCCTTTCCACGACTCGTTGCTGACTCACAGCGAGAGGAGGGAGGGGAGCTGCAGCAGCAGTGCGACCATGGCTACGGAAGGCGAGATGGACCCGTTCCTAGAGGAGGACGGACGTGAGCGAACGTGGCTGGACAAGACGACGCTGGCCACCTTGGGCCTCCCCAAGGACTGGGAGGGGGAAGAGGGCTTCACCGGAGAGACCTGCGAGAGGCTCTTCGATAGGATCTGGGAGAGGATGGTCGAGACTTCCGGGATCGAGCCTGACCAGAGGAGCTGGTCCATCCGGGTCAAGTTGCTGACCAGGTTGGGGAGGTGGAACGAACTCTGGTCTTGCTTGAACTCGGCCTTGGAGAAGGGGAAGCTCAACACGGCCGTCTTCAACTCTGCGCTCTGGGGGGTTGGGAGGAGCGTGGAGGGATCTCTCAAGATCAGAGAGCTGGTCGAGATCTACGGGATGATGAGGGGTAACCTTGTCGAGCTCGAGAGGGAGAAGCTGAGGCTAGGGAGGGATCTCGGAAGATGGGAGGGAAAGTCACGGAACGGCTCGGATGTGAACGGCGATGGTATGGAGGGAGGAGGAGGCGGTGATAGCGAGGTGGTGGACGGATGCGATGGGTCATTCGAGAGGCAAGGTGGGAAGGGAGCGGACGATAGGAGGGGTCCGACTCGGTCGTCTCCCAACCAGAGGGGCCAACAAGCCTTGGCCAGGATCTTCGGAATGAGCCACCTACCCAGGGAGATCGTACCTGACAAGATCACCTACTCGATCATGATCAAGCTCACCTCGTGGTCGGGAGACTTTGCAACGTCCATAGGCATCCTGAAGGACATGACCTCCACGCCGGCCGGGCGAGAAGGAGGGGAGGAGGAGGAGGTGGAGCTCCTGACTCCGGACATTTCGATCTACGACTCCCTCTTCAGAGCCTTCTCCAAGCACTCGATCGCCTCGAAATGCGTCAAGCTGGACAGGCAAAGACCGTGGGAGACCCAGTGGGAGGTTCCGTGCGTTGGAGGCGAGAGCGGCGGTGAGGGAACGAGCCGGAGGTCTTCCTCCAAGAAACCCCTCTCCAACTGGAACGTCCTCACCCTCTCCGAGATCTTTGAGAGCCTGCTCGAGATCCGACCCTCGGCTGTCAAGGGAAGGGAGGAGGTGGCGACGAGGAGTCGCCGATCGACCCCCTCGTCGGATTCGAGAGAGGTCAAGCTGATCCAGGAGGACCAAGACGCGACTGGACGCTTGCCTCCAAGAATGAGGGAACGAATGGAAAGGACGATGAGAGACGTCCTCTCCTCCCCTCCATCCCCTAGGACCTTGGATCCAGAAAGAGCGTCGCCAACTCCTCCACCGACTCCCAAACAACTCTTCTGGATCCTTACCTCCCTCAGGAGGTCGAGCGGAGATCATCCGGAATGGGTCCTCTCCCAATGGGACAGGTTGGTCAACAAGTTCGGAGGTGGGACCGACTTTCTATGGGAGAACGTCGTCCGAGAACGGGAGGGAGGGGGGGAGGAGGAGGAGATGGTCTCCGACTCGGTGGTCAACGATCAGGGTTGGAAGGGTTTCAGGATCGATCAGAGGATCAAGAGGATCCTCAGGTACCTTGGCGAGAGGAGGGGGGGATGATTTTTTTGATTTTTTTTTTTTTTTCATTCTTTATTGATTCACTTGTTTTATTCCTGTATTTATTCTAACCTCTTTCACCCCCTTTCCAACGAGACGCTTCCCTCTCGTACCCGCGCTTCTTCGTCCTCCATCCTCCAGTGTAGATCCGCCTCGCGCTGCTCCTCTCTGAGCAAGAGGGGTTGGACGGAAGGGATCTTTTCTCTCTCTCTCTCTTTACGGGGAACGGATGGGATAGAAACGGGAAAGATATTGGAACGAAATGGACCGGTTGGTGTGAACGGAAGAGGAACACGACTGGAGGACACTCTAGCATATCCCTTTCTCGAGGCTTTGTCAAACCTCCTTCTCCTTGGAATCTTCCGCGCTCTCCCTTTCCAACCCATCCGAGACGGCGGACTCGGTCCTCCTGATCAGCTCCATCTCCCTCCTCAGTTCCATCAGTTCCTTTTCGAACCTCCTGCCGAAGACCTCGACGTAGTACGAAGCTCCGTTCCAGACGCTGATGGTGAAGATTCCGAAACTGGGGGAGGGGGAGGGGGAGGGGGATGAAGATGGTAGCGTCAGGGTTTTGGGCGTTTTTTTACTCCCCAACATCCTCTTCCCCCCCCCCCCCCCCGGGGCACCCAATTCTGGAGACAATTTCAGCAACTCACAAGAAGATGGCCGAAGCTTTGGAGGATGGGAAGAGGATCAGTGGGGCTGGCAACTATAGGGTTTTTCCCGATCCCCCATTTTTTTTCACGCAACACCATCGGTTCATCGATTCGTCGAGGGGTTCGGATTCGGTCACGTTTCGACGAGGATGCAAGTTGGAGGCCCGAGAAATCCCCCGAGGTTTGGGGGGGGTGACGGAGAGCAAAAAGGGCGTTGGGGGTTTTCCTGTTCAGTTGGCGTTCTTTCCTTTTTCTTTCCCGTCGCTTGATCGTGGGGAAAGGCTGGCGTGATACTCACGGTGGTGATGATGGTGTAAATGAATTGAAGGACTGTTCCCGCCGGGGTGGGGGGGGGGAGCGAGTGAGGTGAAAAAGAAATGAATGGACACGAACGTACACACGACACGAGGACGATGACAACGTGGGCTGGTCGGGAGGCTAAAGGGGAAGCTGGTGCCTTCCCCCAACTCACGCATGAAAGCAGGTTCCCTACTCCTCGGCGGAGCCTTTCCCAGGAGGTTGGCTACGGGACCCTTTCCTTTGGACATGGTCGAGTAAGAGTTGATCCTCTGTCCCGTCAGGATCTTCTCCTTCTTCCTGATGGCGATGAACTCGTAGTAGAGGAACTGCCAGACCAGGTAGATGGAGACGTTGAACCAGAACGCCGTCAGTCCGTCCAGCCTCTCGAGACCGTTCAAGGCCGGGAAGGTCTCCAGGGAGACTTTCCTGGGAGTGAAGTGGAGCAAGGTGGTGAAGACGAAGGGAGGGTAGAGGTGGATGAAGAGCGAGGTCATCTTCTCCAACGAGTGGAAGACCAGGCTGTTCCTCCAGGTGGCGACCGAGAAGGCCAGCGGACCGTGAGCGGCGCAGTAGCAGACGGTGAAGAGGAACTTGGAGTTAGGAAGGATCCAGATGAAGATCAGGTTGGCCACGTTGAGAAAGTAGCAGAAGTCGAAGAGGAAGTAGTGCCACTGCTTCCTGGTGTACGAGTAGACCCTCAGCGGAAGGAAATAGAGAGCGAGGAGCGAGTAGAGCGTCGGAACCCATTCCGGTCTGAAGGCGAAGCA
Organism: Violaceomyces palustris; assembly: GCA_003144235.1. Classification (NCBI taxonomy): domain Eukaryota; kingdom Fungi; phylum Basidiomycota; class Ustilaginomycetes; order Violaceomycetales; family Violaceomycetaceae; genus Violaceomyces; species Violaceomyces palustris. The sequence goes on along the minus strand of KZ820197.1, from coordinate 9,574 downwards.
CAGGGAACCTGACAAGGCGAAAGGAAGGGGGGGAGGCAAAGGGAATTGTGGGGGGGGGGGGGGGGGGGGGCTCGAATGTCAAGATTTCCGGGGACGATTCAATGTAGGAGTTCGTTCATCTGATCAACTCACTCAGAACCAGATTCCTTTCGAGTCGTTTCGAGCACGGTTTGGAGAGGTGAGAAGAGTAGAGAAAAGAATAGAGAAGAAAAGAAAAAAGGCCGGGGAAGAGTGAGCTCGGAAGCTCCAAGCAAAGCATCCCCTCCCTCCCTCCCCCTCCCAACGAGGAAGACCTGGGCAGGAAAAATGAAAAGAGAGGAAAAGTGGCGGAAGAGACTCACAGGACCCCGACGACGAAGGAGATCTTGTCCCTCAGCCTGACCACCTTGGCGTCCTGCCACTTTTCCTGTAGGTTTTCGATCCTGTTGGAGAATTTCTTTCGCATCTTCTTCAGCTCCTCCTCCATCTGCCTCAGTTCCTTCTTGCTCCTGGCCCTGTTGACCAGTTCCTGCTTTCTCCTCCTGGCCAGAGACCTCATGTCGCCGGAGAATCGGTTCCACCTTCTCCCCGCCAGGTCTATCCTTGGAGTGAGGTAGGTGTCGAGGATGTCTGATCGAGGAAGGGGGGGAGTGTTTGTTTCATTCGTTCGTTCATTCATTCATTCACCCATATATGCATCCATCCATTCGCCCATCCATCCATTCATTCACTCGTTCCTCCCTCCTCCCTCTCTCTTCCTCGCGGACTGGGAGGATTGGCTGCTCACCGGAGAGGGGCAAGTTGTTACTGTACTGAGCTCCGAGGAGGTCTATTCCATCCACGTCACTGACGCTGCCATTGTTCGAACTGACGCTGCTGGCTCTGCTCAATCTGGGCGTCTCTGACGAAGCTTGGGTTCCGTTCGAGCCTGGGGAGAGGTAGCGATCGTCATCCTGATCCGAACCGGAAGGCGGCGAGGTGGAGAGGTTGTTGATGGTGGTGGTTTGCTCCTCCACCATGTTTGGAGGTTCCCCCACGTACGGAGAGTTGGGGAAGGGAAGAGGGAGGGGAGGAAAGGTGCGTGCGTGTGTGTGTGTGTGTGTGTGTGTGTGTGTGTGGGTTTGGTTGGGGTCCCAAGGTTCGATGTTGTTGTGGTTGGGAGTGATTTGGTTTGTGAGTTGCGTTTCGAATGGGCAGCAAGAACCAACATATCGCCCCCCACAGCGTTGGGTTACCAGGCATGAGCTTCGCCTTCGCGTTTTCTTTCTTTTTTCTCGTTCTGGCTCTGGCATGGCATGGATCCCAATCCTTTTTGTGGAGGAGAAAATGGTTGCGCCCAACGACGAACAAACACAACCCCTCCCCTATCTCCACTCCCCCTCCCCCTTCCCCTTCCTCTTCGTTCAAAATGACAGAAAACCCCATCCATCCCTTCCCTCCCTCCTTTCCCTTCAAACGAGATGAAACCCTCCCACCCCAGGATTCTGCACCATGGACAAGCCAAGTGGATCATGCATCGTTCGGTTTGCAAGGTGGCGTCGCGGGGTCTTGCTACTGAATCCATTCGCGGGAGAAGAAAAAAGGAGCATACAGCGTGTCTAGAGAAGAGGAGGAAGGGCAAGAGCAAGAGCAAGAGCAAGAGCAAGAGCGAGAAAAAGTAGAAGCATCGTCTCAATGGATCCTGTCTAGTGGTACGGCACGGCAAGCCCTCCCCGGTTCCATTCCAGAGATGGGAGGGGCGGCAAGGTAAGGATGCGATCTCTCAAAGTTTGGATCTCTGGCTTGAACCGTCGTCGTCGCCGTCTCGCCTCTTGAGCTTTCCCCTTCGCCTCGCTTGATCTTCCTCCCTCCTGAAAGCTTCCTCCTCTTCCCTCTCCCTCCAGACGTCCCTCTCGTCCTTCACCGTCCAGGTCTTGTACTCGTCCCCCTCGCCTACCTCCAGATCCTCCCCTAGAACGTAGGAGAGCATCAACTCCCAGATCGTCTCCTCCCTGGTCAGCTCGGATTCCTCGGATTCGACCCCTTCAGCCTCTGTTCCCATACTCGGCTCGTACCCCTCTCCGTTCGGTACCGGTCGGTTCTCGGACGACTTGGTCTTGGCGAACGCGTTGACGTGACCGCAACTTGGCCAAACAGGTCTCCTCCTCTTAGGGTCCAGCCAGAGACTCCTCTTCATCCCGTCAGAGTGGTTCAGCATTCCGAGGTACTGCGTCATCATCCTTCTGTTTTCCATCCCGGGAAGGGCGTTTGTGGGAGAGGGGTTTGTGTGTGTGTGTGTGTGTAGTGAGTAGCGATCCTACCGAACAAGACTCTCCGTTTTTCTTACTCCCCCTTCTCCCTCTTCTTCCGCTACTTTTGTAAGAGCAAATTTCCTGCGGTATCGGATCGACGATCACGTAGGAGTAGAAGGAGAGGAGAGGAACGAGACGCGGGTCACGCGGAGTGGGGAAACGACTCACTTCGAGATGCTCTCGTCGTCCTCAAAGCCCAGGTAGAGGTACTCGACGCCCAAGAGCTCCCTGGCCAGCCTGAGGTCTTGAACCCTGTTCAAGCTGAAGTGGGGATGATTGTACCATTCGATCCACTCCTTTCCAGGACCGAAGGGTAGGTCGTACCCCAATCCCAGCGTGGAAGCCCTGAAGATCTTCTCCTCGTGAAGCGTCTTGAAGACGAGCTCTTCGAAGCCGAACCTCGAGGTCTCGGGATCCTCGTGGTTCCTCCAGTGAGCGTTGCCCCCGCAGACGTTCATGATCCTGCTCACCTTAGCCACAGGCCCGTAGATGTGTGACCTGGGTAGGAGAGGGAGAAAGTGTCCCCCCAGACTGTGACCGATCAACGTCAAGGGTAGGGTAGGGTAGGACTGGTGAGCCAGACGGACGACGGTGGCGAGGTCCACCCTCGACCAGGTGTTGGTCAGGTCGAAAACCTTTCCACCCTCCTCCTCTTCGAGCGCCGAGAGGAGCGCCTTCTCGTAGTACTCTTCATCCTTCACCAACCTCTCCCGATCCCAACCCGGAGGGAAGGAGAAGCCGCAGTACCTGTAGTCGAAAGTGAAGGCGGCCACCCCCCTGGTGGATAGGAATTGGGAGTAAGCGTGGTAGAACCTCGCTTGGACTCCGGTCGCGTTGACCAAGACGACGACGGCTAACGTCGAAGCCGGTTCGGTCGGGGTGAACGAGGTGACGGCGAGAGGAAATTGGTCCTTGTCCGCCGGTAAGGTGAAGTCCCGACGTTCCGACGTTGTCAACACCCGCTTCGGGTGGTTTGGCATGGCTCTTTGGTCCTCTTCTGGGGCGAGTGAGGTGGAGAGGAGGGGGGGGGGGGGGGGGGGGGGGGGGGGGGGGGGGGGGGGGGGGAGAGGGAGGGAGAGGAAGGGGGGGAGAGGAAAGGGGTGAGAGGGGGTCTGGTGTCAAAGCAAGGGTGGGAGGGTGTTGAAGCGGGGCGGCGATGAAGGAAACAAGAACGGGGTTTTAAGATGGGGTAGTCTCTCAAGAGATGGAGTGTGTGTATGTGTAACAGATATGGCAGGAGAGAGAAGGGGGGAAAGGGGGGGGGGAGGCGAGGGCAACACCTAAATAGAAAGGCGTCAGATTAGGAGGCTTGGAAGGGAGTCGCAAACGAGCAAAACGAGCCGAAGAGATCCTGCCAGAGCCACACTTTTCAAGAATTTGTTGAAAGATCGCGCAACTGGCCCACCCCACTCCAGGTGCTTTGATAGAGTCACCACAAGTGAGGGTTCGTTGGGTCGGTGCTTGAGGGCATCTCCCAGCCAGTGTGTCCAACCATGGCCGGAGGAAAGCGAGAGGAGGGGGGAGGGGGGGGGGGGGGGAAACTTGATGCCTGGGCACTTCTTGAACAAAGGTATCCTGCGAGCGGGAGAGGGGGAGACAAGCATTGGCAATGGTCTCAACGTTGTCACGATCATTGCGAGCTCCAATCTCCGCAAGGTGTCAAGTGTGAGCGGGTCGCGGTTAGCCGGTCGTGCCGGAAAATGATTGGTTTGTAGTAACTGTATGGATTTACTTGTTTTTCTTTTTCACAGATCTCACCGATCGACGCACAATGAGGCCCGATGGGAACAGATCTGTTCACTCTCTCTCACTCTCTCTCTCTCTCTCTCTCTCTCTCGCGGTCGCGTTGATTGATTGTGAAGCCCCTCACCCCTTTGGAATTGTTCACGTGACATGACGTGGTGGTGGAAGGTGGGAGGAGGAAGGAAGGAAGGAAGGAAGGAAGGAAGGAAGGAAGGAAGGAAGGAAGGGAAGACGCGTATGGAGGAGGGGAAAATGGCGGCAAACCACGGTGGAAGGGGGAAGGGCGACGCGCTGGATCACAGCGAGTGGGATTGAATGATGCAAAGGGATCACCGTTCACCGAGGTTGCCTTCAGAGGATCCAGAGGTATGAGCGGAACGCGTTCGAGAGACGTGCAGTCAGTCGGTACCAACCACACAGCAGGGCTCCTACACCCACCCACCCCTCGCTGGCACCCGGTGGAGAAGGAGAGAAGGAAGGAGGTGGTGGGTGGGGAAGGGGGAGGAAACTTGGACTTGTGGCTTTACGTAAACACCGGGATGCATGATACGGTAAGGATGGGTCAGGCTGGGAATGTGGATCCGTGGCGTAGGGGAAGTGGTGGTGTAAGCCAATCTTGGGATCAAGTGAATCCAGGCTCTTCCCACTCTCCACCCTGCTTGAACGCGACTCGACGCGTAGAGATCACGCTGAGCTCTTTCGACTACTAAATGATCACGAATACTACCGTGGTCGGTATTAAAAAAAAAAGACAGGAGAGAAGAAAGAGAGGAATTCAAAGGAGACAGAGGGAGAGGGAGGGAGGGAGGGAGGGAGGGAAGGAGAGAGAGGGAGAAAGAAAAAAAATCCAAGAAAACTTTGGCGACATTCGCGTCTTGCCACTGATCTCGTCTCCAACCAACCCAAGTCACGTAAACCACGTCGCCTCTTCTTGAGCATCTACCACCACGTCCACCACCACACACACACACCCACTTGCCATCCCCAAGTTCAAAGTATATAACTTGCTTCCCTTTCACCTTCCATCCGTCCCTCCCTTCCCCAACCCTCCTTCTCACTCACTCATCCATCCATCTACCTACGCATCCAGGTATCACTTCCATTCCCTCTCAGTTACGCATACACGCACACTTTCTCTCTCTACCTCCTCCCCTCTCTCTCTCTCTCTCTCTCTCTATCTTCCCCTCCCCGTCGCGCAAGTCGCCTTCCTAGTCACATCCAGTTAGCCATACGTGCGGTACATTCTCAGAGCCTTTCACCCTTCCCCTCCTTCCCCCATCTTCTCACACACGCACACACACCGTAGCCATGTCTGCCATCACGGCCCAGAACCTGGAGACGCCTTCCAAAAAGGTCGCCGCCAGCATCGCCAGCATCGACGTCAACGCTACCCCTACCAAGAAGGCCACCTTCAAGGTCTCGGACGACGACCAGGATGACTTTGCCGAGCCCGCCTTCCTCACAAAGGGTCCCATCAACAACGCCAAGCAGCCAAGCCACCAGGATGAACAGCAAGCCACCAAGCTTGACAGCGCCGACGCCGACGCTCAAGAGCAAGATGTCCACGGTAGGTTCGTGGGCGAAGTCGACCTTCCAGAGGAGGAGGAGCCGCTCCTCGTGGAGAGCAAGCGAAGATTCGTCCTCTTCCCCATCCGATATCACGAGGTGAGCAGTGGTCCTCTCTCTTCCCTGCCCAATCCCCCCCGTCCCCCTTCGGACCTCTGCGAGTCCCTATCATCACCCATCCACCACTGACACTGTCACCTCGCCCATCCACATCCCACACACCCATGAATGCTGACCCCACCGCGGCTAGATCTGGCAAATGTACAAGAAGGCCGAGGCATCCTTCTGGACCGCAGAGGAGATCGACCTCTCCAAGGACATGCACGACTGGGACAACAGGCTCAACGACAACGAGAGGCATTTCATCAGTCACGTGCTCGCCTTCTTCGCCGCCTCCGACGGCATCGTGAACGAGAACCTGGTCGAGCGATTCTCCTCCGAAGTTCAGGCGGCCGAGGCACGATGCTTCTACGGTTTCCAGATCATGATGTGAGTAGGCCACACATCAGCCTCGTCATCCTGCTCCCACCACTCCCGACAGCGACGTGTCACTGAACGGGACCCCTCCGCTCTCATCCTCTCCTTCACTCTTCCTTGACGACAGGGAGAACATCCACTCCGAGACCTACTCGCTTCTCATCGACACCTACATCCGAGAGCCAGAGCAAAGAGAGTTCCTCTTTGACGCCGTCGAGACCATCCCGGTCATCAAGCAAAAGGCCGACTGGGCGCTCAAGTGGATCAGCGACAAGAGGGCCACGTTTGCCGAGAGGCTCGTCGCCTTCGCCGCCGTCGAGGGCATCTTCTTCTCCGGCTCGTTCGCTTCCATCTTCTGGTTGAAGAAGAGGGGTCTCATGCCTGGCCTCACCTTCTCCAACGAGCTCATCAGCCGCGACGAGGGGCTCCACACCGACTTTGCATGCCTCCTCTTCTCGCACCTCAAGAAGCGGGCGCACCCGGACACGGTACTCAAGATCATCAGCGAGGCCGTAGAGATCGAGAAGATGTTCCTGACGGACGCGCTACCGTGCGCGCTGATCGGAATGAACGCCAAGCTCATGTGCCAGTACATCGAGTTCGTCGCCGACAGGTTGCTCGTCTCGCTCGGCAACCCAAAGCACTACAACTCGACCAACCCGTTCGACTTTATGGAGATGATCTCGTTGCAGGGCAAGAGCAACTTTTTCGAAAGACGGGGTGAGTGGACGGACCTTTTGGGCCTTGTTGAACGACGTTTGACCGTGAAGAGGCGAAATTGACCCAAACATCCTCTCGCTTCTCCTCCCTCCCCCTTTGGAAACAGTGAGCGAATACGCCAAGGCAGGCGTGGTCAAGCAGGAGAGCTTTGAGGAGGAAGGAGAGGAGACAGAAAAGAAGAACCAGAGCAGCAACAATCACCTCTTCAGCCTCGAGGAAGACTTTTAGACGAGGAGGAAAAGTTGCTTCTCTACTTTCCTTTTTCCTTTTAGCTCTCCTTTCTCCTGCCTATCCCCTTGAAGTTCTTTCCTCCTACTTGCTCTCTCATTCCCCTTTTAGCATGCCCTCCATACAGATCAAGTCGCTCTTGATGAACCATATATACACACAAACACACCTCTCTCTCTCTCTCATCCCCACCCACCCTTCAAGATCTTTGATGAACCTCTTTGTAATGCTCTTCCTTCCATCCTTCCCCCTCCAAACCTCTGTAATGTATAGTATCCCAATCTCAAGTATGCAATTCCATGACAAGTAAAAAAAGCAAACCGAGTCTATCTCCTACGCTACCTTTACGCCTCGACGAGGGAGGGGTCGAAGGAAGGAAGGAAACGACAGGAGGGGAAAGTGAGAGGGTGGGTTCAAGGTTGGTTTGCTTTCCAGGCCGTCTACGTGGCCCTCGATTTCGGGGCAGGCCATCTCCAAGGGTTTTCAGGGGAGGGGGGTAAACTAGGGAGGGACTCTGGGAGGGGAGTGGGCTTTTCCGGTTGGATGAAGGAGGGTAAGGGAAAACGAAAGAGAGGGGCGAGGTTCGTTTTCCCTTCCTCTTTCCTTTGAGGTTTTGGAGGGAATCTCTTCCCACAAGGAAGAACCACGATGGGTCAGGGAAGGGATGGTTGGCTTTGCTTTGGCTGAAACGGTCCTCTCCACTCCGCTTGGGAACCGATCCATGACCGCGTTTTCCAAGTGTGAAACTTCTTTTGGGTGGGGGGGGGGGGACAATTTGGGGGCTCAAGTGAGGGCGAATCTCTTACCAACTTACCAACCCAAGGACGATGGTGAGTTGTTTTTTGTCTTTCGTCTCTCTGTCTTGGTTTTCGAGGGTGAAGTGTCGACCAACAACAACAACAACAACAACGCCCCCTTCCTGCAAGGTTTTGGGAACCGAAACGGCCAACGTTCCCAAACTGGTACCCAACTTTTCGCGTCCAAGGATCGCAGCGAGCGCCCCTCTTCCCAACTTGAGCTGGTGTGACGACATCGATCCCATCAACGATGGATCTTCCTCCTTCCCC
>KZ820196.1:2509-18841 GCA_003144235.1 Violaceomyces palustris | reverse complement strand
AAAAAAAGAGAGAGAGAGAGAAAGAGAAAAGAGAGAAAAAAAAAGAAAGGGAAAAGAAAAAGAGAGAGAGAGAAGAGAAAAGATAATAAGTTAGGGGGAAAAAGGAGATGACGACTTGCGCCGATTCGAACGCAGAACGTGAAACATGCATACTGCTGCATTTCCATGATCCATGTCGCCTGCCTTACTTTTTGATTCCGTTTCTAGGAAGATGGTTTGGGCCGTTCTCTTTCTTTTCGTTTTTCCTGGCTACAGCCTCGGCGAATGAGCTCGTCTCAACCTCTGCCAGATGGAGGTTGCCATGGACCCCTTGGTGGTTGCCCTGGATAGCCTTGGTTTGGACCTCGTGGAGGCTGCTGAGGGCCGCCTTGCTGAGGTGACATGTATCCACCTGCAGGGTAGGTCACAGGCTGTTGTTGAGGAGGAAAGCTGTAGGACTGAGCTTCTGACAATGGCGGACTAAATTCTGAGTTCTGCCTGGAGGGCACTCCCGGTCTCGCTTGCGATTGTGGGGGAAGCTGTTGTAGCTGATAGCGCGGAGTCATTCCACCATGGTAATGCTGGCCTTGCGACGCGGCGCCGTAGGGTCCCGTAGTGGTTTGGATCGGACCATGCTCATGTGCGATCGGAGGAAGGTACGACCCCGGGGTGCCGACATTGTTACCGTAAGGGTCGAATTGCGTGGCGTGTTGGAGAGGATACTCGAAACCCGGGGTCATCGGCCCTGACTGCTCTGTATAAGTTCTATACATGTCGTTCGACGGCTTTCTTCCGTGAGCGCCTGGTCCGACAAGGGTGCCCTCCGCTGAGTCGCTGTAGAGACTCAAATTCTTCTCTAGCAAGTTGTCTCTGCTATCACGTGCTGCGACGTTGCCCATCTCGATCTCTTCTCCCCTCTGCGCGCCGCCGGCAATGTAGTTGGCATACTGACTCTTGAAGTAGTCGCCGCCACCGGTCATGCCGCTCATCGGGGTTCCAGCACCAACAGTGTTGAACCCACCCATCGTTGTACCAGACATGATGGAGCGAGCGTCTGAATCGTTGGTGGGGTCGTACTCCAACTGGTCCTCTTCGATGGCCGCGATCTTGAGACCACCCATGACCTCTTCGGTCTCGACCTTCCTTCCATCGATGTTGGCAACGCCCTGCTCGATCCTTCCATGGTACACCTGTGGAAGGAGGTGCTTGACCTTGGCGTGCACCATGGGGGTGAAAAGTCTTTGATGAAGGGCGGGGTGACCAAAGCGACGCTGAAGTCGATTGTGGCGAGCGTCCCCGGAGTGAACGTGGCTCTTGGCGATTTCAGAGTCAGTAGGGATGTACCAGTCAAACTTCTTGTCGAAGGCGTTACGGCAGTAGATCTTGAAACCGATGACCATCAAGATTGGCGGGACCGAGGCAACAGTTTGAACGTAGGCTACGTCAAGCGCCACAGCTAGGGCGAGCAGGATTTGCATGAAGACAATCGTGACGAGCAGACGATTGACAACAACCCTCCAGAGCAGGCCGCCAGATTCGTGCTTTGTTGTGAAGACATACATGAGCTGGTACTTGTAGACGAATGAAGAAAGCCAGAAAGCCGCCGCTGCGAACGCGACGATCAAAGGCGCCAAGCAGGTGTAGAACATGGCGACCGAAGTCAAAAACAGCAAGTTGGCATAGTAGACCGAATACTCAAAGACCGGCGGCTTCGTGTATTCTCTGACATCCCGGGGTGTTCGGCCGAAAATCCCCTTTTGGAACCAGACCAGTAAGAGCTTGAGGACCTGGGCGAGGTCAAAGATGTAGAGGAAACCTCGCAAAGGTATCCAGGTTAGCCAATAGTTTGACTGGTTGAAGTATTGTCGCTTGATCGCGTAGGCGGTGTAAGATCCTAAGCTGTCGAGGATCTCCGAGGCGCTCTTGTGCTGCTTGATGTCAGCAACCAGGATTCCGATCGTGGTCAGGGCAACACCGATCAGCGAGAAGATGATGAACTGGGATATGACCAGGAATCCGAAGTACTGGCCGATGATGACTTTGTCGAGCTTCTGCCTTGTCTTGACACCACGGTACTTTGCAATCCTGCGCATCAGGACGGGCATCAGGTAACCGGCGAGAGCTGAAATGAGCGGCGGCGCCAGACCTGCGACGGCGGCGAAAGACCAGCTGCTGACATCCTGCCACTTCTGCAAGAAGGGAAGCAGGCCCGTGAAGGCAGCCATGTTGGAAACAAGCGAGATGACCAGCAACGGAAAGGTGTTGAAGAAGATGAGGACGATCAGGAGGAAAAGACCCCACGTGCTGGAGCGGAATCGCTCGCCCTTCGACAAAGTCAAGTTCTTCCAGATGATGCCACCCGGAGGTGGGGAGAGAATGATGGTGAGGCCACGAGGATGCTTGTTCTTCAGCGATTTGGCAGCAGCATGTGCGTAAGGGACGGCAGCCAGAGAGGCAAAACCGTACGACTCGGGCTTTTTCTCGGCGATCCTCTCCCTCCAATCTTCGATGGCAGCCTCGACCTTGTTGATCTGGTTCGTGTAGTGGTCGATCGCATCGACGGTCTGGCCACCCATGCATCCACAAAAACCGCCCACTCGGACGGTCGGTCGTTTGGCAGGGAGCTTGTTTGGGTCCTTCAAGTACTTGGCCAAGACACGCTCCAGAGCCCTGACAAGATCAGAGTGCTTCTCAATCAGATCGGGCAAGGCACCGACCCTTCTGCCGATGTGAACCTCGGTGGTTGGGTAAGGCATCTTGATCTCGGAAAGGACAGCAGCGAGGGCAGGGTCGCTCTGTAGCCTCTTGGCAACATTGGTAATCATCAAGGTCCTGGCGTGGAAGCTCTTCTGGTACTCGTCCGATCGGAAGTAGGCCCACCTGAGACGAACCATTTCCTTGTAATTGTACCAGATGAAGCCTAGAGCGATCATGGTTCCAATGTAGCTCATCGCCACGTGAGCCCAGACGGAAGAGCCGTACACGTCTGCCATAGTAAGAATGCTGAGATCGGTCTTCGAGTTGTTCGTGTTGTTCCTCACATTGTACGCAATATCAATCGGCATCAAGACGACCGACATGACGATAGCAAGGGTGGTGAGCATGTACCTCATCATCCTCGTGAAGCGAAGAAAAGTGATGGCATCAAGACCGATCAAGGGAAGCAGGTCGGCCTCTTTATACCTGAGAACCGGACTGACCCAACCGAAAAAGCCTTCCGAGACCTTGGGCGGCTCTTTCCCATCTTCAGCGTACTTGACCTTGGGCTGGTACACGATCTTGTTGTTGGGTCGGAGGATGTTGAAACCGATCAAGGTTGCCGCACCCAGGGCGGCAAAGGTGGCGATGTTGATAGCCACAGCAGGCACGCTTACATTGCCTGACTTGTTCTGAGGATGGAAGAAGGGTGAGAAAGTGAGAGAGAGGCCGACGAGCGGTCAACTTCGAAAATCCCAGCTAGGAAAGAAGAGAGAGGCAGAGGAGTCGATCTCACCGTCCTCTCACGGTGCTCTGCAAACTTACCAATTGGTCTACCAGAACGGTTGGGATGGGGTTGCCGGCATCGCTCTTCTTCCTTGCAACCAAAGTTGCAGTATAATGGACGAGTGTAGCCATGGCTGGGCCCGAAGAGCCTTGACGGGCGGGGGAGAAGTGATATCCAGGAGGGAACCCCAAGTTAGTGGAGGTGATGGTTGGAACTGCCACGAGGGATCGGGAGGGGAAGGAAGGATCCTGACGAGAAGGGGTTGGAAGGAATTTGTTTGTGCGACTAAGGGGAGAAAGAGGTTGAGAGAGTTTTGAAAAGTCTATAGGATTGACCAAGCCGGGGTTGAGGCGTTGGGGCTTGGTGATGGGACCTTGTGATTCGTATGCTGTATGCTGAAGCTGTGGCGAAGGGACGGAGTTGTGGCTTCTTCGAGTCTAGAAAGTGTGAGACGTACCAGCCGTCCTTGGTGGTTATGGTAGTAGAAGGAACAAAGAGAGAAAAAATGAGGAGGAAAAGTTGAGGGAGACAAGCTCTGAATAGGTTCGAGGATGAGCGGGTGGGAGAAAAGGAGAAACTTTGATGGTGCTTGGGATGGGGAAAAAAAGCGTTGAGCAGGAAAGCCACCAAGCAACTCGAACCGATGTGATATCACAGCTGTTGGTGGTATCCTTACTGTAACCTGACTTGTGACTGACTTTCGTCTCTTTGTTGTGCGTTGTGTCTCTTCTTTTCCTTCCCTTCTACCTTTAGAACAAAGGGCAACCACCCCGAATCCGACTTGTATCCAGCCCTTGGGCTTTAGACCCAAAGAAGATGCTTGATTTCTCAAGGAGATGAAGGTCGATTTGGATTCCTGCTGCCGCGCGATGGCCCCCTTTTTTTTTGGGGGGGGGGGGGGGGCTGGAGTATTACAGGAGAGGAAAAGGGGGGGTTGGAGCTTGGATTATTGAAAGTCAAAGTTTCAGCTCTCGAGCGAGCAAGTTAAGAATTGATATTTAAAATTTAGAGGATAGAGTAATATGAGTGTGGTGATCGATATTCCGAGTTCGAGAATGTAATGGAAGGATAATTTTTTAAATTTTTAATCGTTTTTGGATCGTTTTTCTCCTCCGATAGCTAAGATGTAAAAGGTGAAGAGGAGCGAGATGGTGGTCACCGGCCTGCTAGCTACTCTATTCTTTTCTCTTCCCTCCTTCTTCCTGTCCTCTGACGTGGAAATCGGTTCAATTGGTGACGGCGGTTTCGTCAGTGGAAGGGTATCTCGAGGGGGAAGGCGATGTTGATGATGATACGATGATGATGTGGTTGACGATTGTGTTGGTGGAGGTAGTGGCTGGTCCAGCTTGGGAACGAAAGCAAAAAAGGGGGTGACGAGCAGTGCATGAGAATAGTAGCGAGTGATGTAGAAAGATCTTATATGCGAAAACAGACGAAAGTGATCTTTTCAAGGTGCTTTGGCACAACTTGGGTCGGGTCGAGCTTCGGGTCTCCAGCAGCCCTGGGACGTTTTCAACCTTTCAAGTTTCCGACCCGCCTGCAAGTGACCCACGCTCGACTCGGAGTAAGCAACGTTTTCACTGACCCAAGCCTGGCCTCTGGCCTTTCCGACTTTTCCAGCGTCAGGGAGTCGAAAGCGTTGAGGCCTGGACGATTTGGTCATGTTAGAATCATTAATCACGAAAGTTAAATGTGAGGCAATCCAAACACTTGGTTCACTCCGACACTACCAATTAGGATGCGGGAGAGCGAAGTTGGATATGCCCTTTAAATAAAAAAGAAAACAAAAAAGGAGGTGGGGCTTTGACCCAAAGGGCTGCCACGCTTCTCCATCTCTTCTTGGAGATGTGGGCATATTTGAGAATCCTGTCCCGCGTCGCCTTTACCTTTTTCCCATCCAGAAGGATTAAAATCACAGCATTCATGATTGTAAACATGACTTTGAAAAGAAGTTGGAGTCACTAAGACTGTCTGAGTGTGTTAGTGATGTGAGTGTAAGTTTGTTTGTTAAGGCAAGTTCGAATACGAGTGGGATTCGAGGCTTTAAACAAGCTGGGCCCCCGGTGGGGGGGGGGAACGGATTCGTTCATCAACCTTGGGCTCCAAAACAGTTCTCACATGCTTACCGCTCCCCGCCCTTTCCCGAAAAACGTCCCTTGTGTCCCGCGCGAGCTTGGCGTGACCAGATGGGGTTGCGTGATTGACGGTGACGGGTGGACTGATTGCTATCATGTTATTGAAGTCTTCTACCCACATTCGTTCATGCCATTCTGATCGATCGAGCTCTCTTTCCACTCAGCTGCTCGAGGGGGGGGGTGGGGGGGGGGGTTGATTTTGTGGACAAGAACTCGGCTAGCTGCGAGAACGGCGATTTCTTTCCCCAACCCTTCCCAAGATCACCGGCATCTTAGGCCTCGCCAAGCCGTGGAGGGTTGGATCCAGAGCTCGATTTCATCAGCGGCGGCCATTTAGCATCTCCTCACTTTTACCCACCCGAGCAACCCCAACAGGAGAGGGGGGTGGGGGGGGGGGGGGGGGGGGGGGGGGGTGAGTCCTTGAGCATTCCACCCTCCTTGTTCGAATGGATTTCTGAGAAAAAGACCCAACAGCCTCGACCTTCATCTCGCGAGATCGTAGTCAGAGACCAATGGGACCAGGGAAGGTGTAGAATCGAATCTCATAATTAAATCGAGGGTGGGGGGATGCACAAAGACTCAAGTGCACATGTTGGTGACGCAAGAAAACAAGATGGGAAACTCAGTCAGAGCATGATTGGTGCAAAATTTCTGGGGTTCATCTCAGCGGAGCTACAGGACCACTATGGTATTCAACCGTTTCATCATCCTCCACTCCCTTTTCTCCCTCTCTGCAATTCTTCTTCTCGTCCTGTGCGAACGCCCGTCACCCTTTCCCCCGCAAGGAAAGTATCTGTATACGTCTATGCTGATAGATTCGATAACGTCGCGAGTTGCCCTTGGGATGGTCGATAGGAGAGGGCTCGGCGACCTTTTTAATCGAAGAAGAAGGGTGTTCTTGGCTCGGTAACGGTAAAGGACCGAGGAGGAGGCTGTGTCTTCTAGTAGACTTCGCACGGTCCAGATGCCAAATGACCCAATTCGTCCCCCCCTCCCCCCCAACTCCACCTGGATCACCTTTTCTTGTAGGGAGGCAATGTAGAGCCAGGGTGCGAGTACAAACTACAGTCAGAAGCGCTTTGGAGCTCTAATCACAGTAAGATCTCGGAGCTTCGAATCCATTCGATTCGCGAGCCGGAGTTCCACAGAAGAAAACCTAGACGCGGAGGGATGGAAGAAAGAAAAAAAGGGGCCAAAAAAAAAAATGAAGGCGAGTGAAAATTCCTACCCGATTGACACATCCATCCCGATATGACAAGAGATCTTGCTTAGTAAGGATTTGAGATTCGACTTTTTGAGTGGAGAATTTCTACGCTGACAAATCGAGATTTTTTTTTCGACCCCTCTCCATCCTCGTTACCGGAAACTTCAGCAAATTCTTCCCAGCTGGAAGAAAAAGAAAAGGGAAAAAAAAAAAAAAAAGGAAGAGGAAGAGGAAAAGAAGGGAAACAAATAACCAAAAAAAAAGTTGATTAAAAATTCGATGTAATCTTGAGTTCTCAATCGAGCCGCCGTGACTTACCCCACCTCCGTGCGAACACATCCGTCCCAAACATTTCTTCCCTGCAACCATCTCATCCTTTCTTTGTCACTCATCTTTCTCTGAATTAGGACCAGGCGCCAAAAAATCAGATCAGGAGCGTAGTAGGCGTGGGCCGACCGTTCCACTGCATCAAGAGAAGGTTGCGATCGATGACTTACCCTCCCTCAGCGAGCCCAGGCGAGAGCGAATCGGAGATGATCAACCCAGCCATGCAGTCTCCCTCTACATCCACCTTGACGGATCAGCAGAACTCCAATCCCTACTCTTTTGCGTCTTCGTCCGGGAATCCACCGCGGGATTTCAGCAACGACAGTGCCCCAGCAGGAGACACCGGGGGTCGGGGAGATCTTGTGGGGGACCAAATGCACGATGCGAAATCGAAGGGCAAGCTCGTACCTGCGAAAGGATGGGTCCACTTTGTTGCAGGAGGGTGAGTGCGAAACCCCGACTTCTTAGCCGTTGGCCGACTTTGCCTCTTGCTTTGCTTCCTACGATCAAGGACCCATACTTCTATCGCATTTTCGCTTGGAATACTGAGATCTTGTCTCTCCCTCCTCGCCCTGCTCCCCTAATCCCTCTACCCTGACTACTTCTCCCGTGCCAGCGCTGGAGGGATGTGCGGTGCAATCATCACTTCGCCCTTGGATGTTGTCAAGACCCGCTTGCAATCGGACCTCTTTCAGCAAAAATCAAGGGCCGCCCCCTCAGGTGCTGGCGTGGGCGGTGCACTCGGCAATGTGAGGAGGCTGGCGTATCACTTCGTAGAGACTGGGTACATTCTGAGGGAGATTGCGACAAAGGAGGGGCCCAGGGCCCTCTTCAAAGGCCTTGGACCGACGCTGGTTGGCGTGATTCCAGCGAGGTCGATCAACTTCTACACGTACGGGAACGGGAAGCAGGTGTTGGCCGAAAGATTCAACAACGGCAAGGAGTCACCGCTAGTGCACTTGAGCGCTGCGGCTATCGCAGGGCTGGTGACCGCGACTGCCACCAACCCCATCTGGGTCGTCAAGACGCGGTTGCAGCTCGAATCCCACCAGGTGGAGCAATCTCTCAAGGCCACCAGGGCCGCCGCCGTGATCCCAGGGTCGTCTGCGAGCTCGAAAAAGTCTGTCCCTCCCTCCAAGGCGAGGTACTCCACGACAGCGGTCGCAAGGTTCTTGAGGCCGTCTCCGACGTGGTCGAACCGGTCCATAGGCCTGACGCGACAGCCGGCCTTCTTCAAATCCTCGCCATCACCGCCGAGGCCGGGCTTGAACGGGTTCCAGACGGCTTTTCAGATTGTGAGGCAAGAAGGAGTCAAGGGTCTCTACAAGGGGATGAGCGCGAGCTACCTCGGTGTGGCCGAAGGAACGATCCAGTGGGTCCTGTACGAGAAGCTCAAAAAGCTAGGGCAGAACGAAAAGGATCCCTCCTCCTTCTCCTCCAATTCTACTAGGGGTGGCCAATGGTTCAACACCGTAGGCGCCGCCGGTCTGGCCAAGTTTGTTGCCAGTCTCATCACCTACCCTCACGAAGTGATCCGAACCAGGCTAAGACAGCAACCCAAGGCGGGCGAGGCGTTGAAGTACACGGGCCTTCTGCAAACGGTCAAGGTCGTCTTGAGGGAAGAAGGAGCGGCGGCTCTGTATGGGGGCCTGAGTGCCCATCTCCTCAGGGTTGTGCCGGTGAGTTGCATAGATCCGTTCCCAACGGCTCTGTTAACGGAGACGAGAGCCGTGGCCAAAGGCTGCGACGTGGCAGATTCGACTGACCCTTTTCTTCTACCATGGCTTGCTCTTTCTTTTTTCTTTCTTTTTTTTTTGATGCAGAATGCGGCCGTCATGTTCTCCATCTATGAGATCACGCTTCGGTTAGGAAGCACGAACGAAGAGAAACGGTGATCAGCGTCGCATGAGCTTTCACTTCATGGATCAAACTTCCCTCCCTCTCTCCTTCCAACGCTTGATCGATCCCTCTGTTCACATCGTCCTTCCACCGCTTGAAAATTCTCTGTTGCTAACCACCCCCCCATTCGATCCATTCATCTCGAAGCGGTGATCATCTCATCTTCGCTCACCTTGCATTTACCAACAGTGTACTCGAATTCTCTTTCATTTTTTTTCCTGTTCCAACCTCTTCGCTCGTTACTTCCCAGCTGGGCCCATCTTCTTCGTATCATCATGGTCTTCCTCTTTCTATCCTCACCTCTCCCTTCCTATCCCATCTCCAATTTGCCATACGATACTTATCTTGTAAAAGCATTGTACTACCGTCTTCCTCTTCCGACCCATCCCCCCCCTTTTCTACGACGTCTGAACCAGCTAAGTGAGCCATGTTCAGATGTATGCGTGTAAGGTGGAATCGAAAATTAGACCGAACCACTCTCGAGCTCATCTTTCCCTTCCTCGAGATCATATACCTCGGCCAAGGACATCTGAACGTCAACAACGCGGGCCACCTTTGGGTGGAACCAGACGAGAGGGAGCTGGTTGACGTGATCAATGCTCTCAGGCCGGTTGCCGCCCGCTCGGGTTGGACAGTGGAGGGTAAGAAGGTTCCCTTCGCGGGAAAGAGGCGGTCCAAACCAGCTTGAGAAATCAGAAAGGGTTGTTTCATTTTTTTTGATCTTTTTTACTTATTTATTTTTCCTCACACTACATATATGCTATCCTCCTTCTCCCCAAAGAGTGCATCATGGTATCTAGCACGCCGCTGATGTAGACCAGGACGCTCTCAGATGGAGGGAGGTGGGGTTCTTTTCTTCTTGTTCTTTTCCTTTTTTTTTTTTTCTTTGATCGCCACCCCTTGCCACGTAATGGTGCGTCTGGATTGCTGAAAGACTCACTCCCACCCCCAAGTTACACCATACTCAGACACTTGATGCTTATATCCTTTGGTGCTCTTCCTCAACCTCTTGACCCCAGCACAAAACCAGACTCTGATGAAATCTCTCGGTGTCGCCTTGTAGCGACTAGCGAGTCCCTTTCTTTAATCTTCGAACCAAAGCACGAACGTGTGACTTCTCTGGGCTAAAAGAGACCGCATCACCACCTTTAAAAAAGATTCGATTAAAAGCGGGCTACAAAAGTCCTCTTTTTTCCGGTGCCCGCCACGAATACGAATAATTAATGTAAAAAAAAAAGGTTGGATACAACCACAAGCGGGCTTGCCAAGATCCTCCACTTTTCCTAGTCCCGGGGAAAGGACAACTAAAATCATATTCGGCTCCTCGCTTCAAAAGAAAGACGGCGCCTCGCCCGGCAGCCGCATCAAGAACCCTCTTTTTCTCACCATTTTTTTCGCATCTTCTTCGTCATCTACATCTCTACGTCCTCTTTTTGTCCTTGGTTTGCTTTTGTTTTTAATCTCATCCCTCGCGCTTCCCGCCTCACCCCTTTGGTTTCGATCTGGTATCCAAAGTTGGTGCATGCAGAAGAGCCGTGAGACGATTTGTGGAGGGGAATATAGAGGGGGGAGGGGGGGGGGAGGGCTTATTCGGTGATCATGCAAGCTGATTCGGATTCATAGCCCATGGTTTTCTCCCTCCCACGTTGACCAAACCATCTTGGGAAAGGGTTGATAGTAACAAGAGGTTGAACTCGTTGCTCCTCAAAGATGGCATAGAATCATCTCGGGATCCACGAGTGCGGTCTTCTTTCTACGTTGCACTCGATTCGAGCCCCTGCCGCAGACAGGAGGAAAGGGGAAAGGGAGACGACAACAAGTGAGTAGTGGCGAAGGCGTGCGTGGCAGACAGGTTGAGTTTACCAACCCTGAGCAGCATCCTTCCTTCCCTCCTTCCTCCTCCCCACCCTCTGATTCATCTTCTCTTTGCGTTTTGTAAAGTTTGTATGATTATGCATGTGCTCTGCACTCATTCTTCTTCCTCTCCCCACTGATCTCGAACCTCTACGTCTTATATTCGATGCCGAACCGAAGGGATCACGCTCGCTCACCTGCTTTGCCCAGGACTCTTCCAGATTCACAGCGAGTGAGGACTGTGAGTGTGTCAATTCTTACCGCATTTACTCTACGGTACGTGACGGGATCGCGGTCCAAGACGTGCCGGCACGACGATGGAACAAATAAGAAGAAAGATGACAATCATGTAGGCTTGGCGACGGTATAGAGAGGGGGGGAGAGAAGCCAGCACCGCTCAGGAACGAAAGAGAAATGGTCCGACTTGACGTCGAGTAACAAGCTGAGGGTGGACAAGCGGTCCCGCTTGGTCTGTGAAGGCTGAGAGGAAGATGTGTTGCTGTTCGCTGTGGATTGTATTGACTTTGAGTACAGATCTATTGAGCGTCTACACGAAAAGTATCGTTCGCACAAGAGACCTCACTTTTTTGAACTTTGTTGTGTTGACATTTGCACACCATGGCTTGGAACTTGGGTAGATAAATGGGCTTCACACCGCATAACCAATCCAAAGGTTGGAGATGATCGTATCTGAGGTTGTTGTGCAAATCACACTCATGACTCTTGACTGTTAAGTCAACACTCGCACAAATACACCACACTCACTCCTGTGACCCTGTCACTCTGACAGCAGTTTTGTGATTGTGATTGGGAGTGGGATTGGTATGCGTGGACTTGGCTCGTGAGTGGTTGAGGTGAGTTGTACATAAGTGGTGACTAGAAAAAAAGGGGGGGGGGGGGAGCGCTGCCTTGCCCTTTGGTTGGTTGATCCATTTTACGTTTCGAACCGATCCCGTCCTTTAAAGGAAGCCTGTATTGACACCTCCCAAGTGGCCATACAAGTGGATTAGAGCATGGAGGAACTTTTGGATCGCCACTTTTGACTTCGAACAGGCTTACAGTCACATGTATTTGGATTGTTTCTTGAAAAAAGATGTAAGATGGAATCAGGGGGAAACAAGTGGGATCGCGACCTTTCCTTTCCTTTCCCCTCCCCCCCCTCCTCTCCTCTGCCGCTGCTGCTGCTGCGTACTGGCGTCGGCGGCTTGAACACAACTCGGGCAGAGTAACCCTTTGCTCACTCACGCACACGCACACACCGCCCACACCGCACACACACATGCACGCACACACAACACACACCCACACTCACTCACTCATACGCACACCCGCCCTACCTGTGCTTGAAGACAAAGTAGGCTAACTTTCCGCTCTCATCCACTCGACAACCTATGCTCATCATCGGACTGTTGACTTTCAAGGTGAGCAGCCATCCTTTCACCGACCCACAACACACACAAACACAGCCCTTTCACCACCTTCCTTCCCATCAATCTTCTTCCTCAAACGTTCCGATTCTCTTTCCGCCGCCCCTTCTCAACCTTCCTTCATCCATCCATCCAAACGCAATCGATCCTTACCATTCCTCTCTTTCCTTCCCATCGAAGCAGGCGAAAACAGCCCCGAGGTCGCACGTAACGATTCGCGCCACCCCCACCTCTGTCTCCATCCAAGCCCGGCAACTCGGTCTATCTCCAAACTACCTCATCGTCACCCAACTGTAGCTGGTCTGCTTTCCGCCACTTTGGATCGATCCACAACCTGGGCTCCATCCCCTCCTCTCCGGGGGACCTGATCCAGGAGCCAGACTCGGAATCATCACAAGCTCGACCTTAAACGAAAGCGTTGGGTCTCGGTAGCGAGCTTTGGCAGTTGGATTCCGGGATTCTCCCTCTCCCTCCGCGCATAAGATCCCTTCCCGGTCTTCATTCCCTAAACTCCTTCCTTTCCTTTCTCCACCCACGCACGCCTTCCCACTTGACGAAATCTCCCTTGCACCTTTTACTACTTCCATTCTAACGAACGTGATCCGAGTGCAACAACGAAAGGAACGACCAACGACCATAACCATCACCTTCGACGATCCACATTCTTCATCTCATCCTCCCAATTTCCAGCCTTCAGCATACCCACCTCTTCTACAGACGAGAGAGACAGAGTGAGAGTGAGAAAAGAAGGTCAACTCGGATTCCACCATTCCCAGCGACAGGACTTTGACTTTGCTAGTATACCTCTTGCCCCGCAAGTCTACCTCCTGTCCTTGGCGACATCAAGATTCACGAGCCCGGAGCTGCGCTCTCGTTAAAGCCCAAGATACTCACTTTGGAATACCCTCGCCTTGCTCGACTTCTCTGTGGCTCTTCCTCAACCCCCTTCGCCTGGAGCTGCAAACCCCGGCAAAAATAAATAAACACATCGTCATCACGAGTTGACTGGCAGAACTAGCTCAGCTGACAACGCCTGCCTTGATAGAAACGCCCGGATCGTCCAGGCCCGAACTCGATCCGCTTCTCCTATCAGGAAGAGACGAGATCTCAACCACACAGAGCTGACTTGGGCGCAGTAGCCACATCCTTCTAGGAAGTCAAGAGGGGGAAGTTCATTTTGTCCCCCCCCCCGCCCATTTTCGATTTCTACGTCCTTGGCAAAAGTCCTGCCATTCTCACAGCCATGCCCGCAGGAGCCAGTGCGGGGCCTGGCATTCCGCCAGATAAGCGGACCACCGCGTACGAGAATATTTTCGGTCGCCCAACGGCCAAGCCCAAGGGTCCTCAACCCCTTGTTCACAATGGCCAGCCTCATCGTCCGCAGGCAGGCAGCTACTCTTTGAATCAGAGGTGGAACGCCGCTGCTCCTGTGCCTACGCCTGCTTATCCGATTTACGGCCAGGGATATGGCGAGCTGCCGCAAGTCTCGGTCAATCCATACTATGGTGGCGGCAACTACAACGCCATAGGCTCGGCAGAGGCAGGTTTCCACCAGGAACCCATCGACCGCCGATCAAGTGTGACGCCATCCGTTTCTAGTTCCGATCCTCGAATGTCCGTCTCGTCTGGTGGATATTACCCAGTCGCAGGAGTGAGCGCTGCGGATGCCTACCGAGCTCCAGCGACTGGCCCAACAGCGGCAAGCGCTTATGCGAGCTACTACATGAGTGGCGCAGGAGGCGGGGCAGGCTACTCGAACCCGAACGCTCACTCTCCAACCTCTGCCCACCAGGGCCTCCCACCAACAAACAGAGCCGAAAGCAACACCTCTTCAACAGTCTCGACGCCAGCCCCTAGCCGCCCGGATTCTGTGGGCGGAGGGCATACCGAGTCAAGGCCGCCACCAAGGCTGCCGAGCATCGAATTCTCGCGCAACCGAGAAAGCATCGGAAAAGATGAATTTTGGTTTGATAGTGAGGGTGGTAGAAAGACACCCACCAGCCCTAGAAATGGAGGTTCGTCGACGTTTGGGAACTCGCATCCTGCTCAATCTACCAGCGGCTCGCAATCTGTGTCTCACGCTGCGACTCAGCTTGCCGAAGACGATCGTCAGTCGACTTATGCGCCTGAAGAAGCATACATGAATGGTGAGTGGGAATCGTCTAGCTTCGAACTTGGCACAGACTCACGTCGGTAGCAGTGCGAGCTCACCGAACGACACGCTTCACGCTCCATTTCTTGTCCAACTCTCTGGCACCGTGGATCCACTCGCTCATGGATTAGGCTTCAGCACAGATGCTATGTTTGGCAGAGACTCGGCAGCCTCATCCATTTATGAAGGCGGTAGGCGGCGGGGCTCTTTCGAGTCGGATCGCCAATCCATAGCCAACTCCGTTTACACGCTACCCGGGACGCAGAGCGCATCGAGAAGCTTTTACTCACAGTCCGGTTCAGGAAACCCGAACCCGGCTTTGAATGGGAGCGGATACTTCCCACCTCCCCCGTCCATGTCTGCGCTCACTCCATATGGCCCCTCCACTGCCTGGGATAGACCGCCAAGGGCACGAACCACATCTACCGCTACCCAAGCCGCCCAGGCAGCTTACGCTCCGGGCTATGCGAATCAAAGCGCGGACTGGCGTGAGAGTTCCGAACTTCCGAGGGGAGGGCCGGGTGGTCGGACGGATCAAAGGTCCATGTCGTTTGGACAGGCCACCAGGCCAACTGCGCTCACAGCCCCTACCTCGCCGCACGGTAGCATTACTGGCGGCAAGGCCCCCATCCAGGCTGCCCCGCGGAAGGGCCCGCTAGTGTACCCGGCGCTGCTGTCAAAGGTCGCCGAGGCGTTCAAGGCGCGCGTCACGCTCTCCGAGAGGACCAAGGACGGTCTGACGTACAGCGACGCCTTTGACGGGAGAGAGGCTGTCGACCGGATCGCTTACATCATCAAGACCACCGACAGGAACCTTGCCCTCCTGCTCGGTCGAGCCCTGGATGCTCAAAAATTCTTCCACGACGTGACGTACGACCATCGGCTAAGGGACTCCCCCAACGAGATCTACCAGTTCAGAGTGACCATCCCAAACACGTTCAGCAACGAGGATGCTGTCTACGACGAAAGGGCAGATCCTGCGTACGCCCAGCAAAAGCTTTTGCCGGGTACGGGGTCTCAGTCTCGGGAAAACTCTGCAACTAGCCTGGTCCCTCACTCTTCCGCGTCTTCCGCTGCATCGATTCGGACCACAGCCAACGGCTCGGCAAGGACGGGCCTCGCTACCACCCCGGCTACGTCGGTCCACCAGAACCAGGGCGATCTGGAGGAGGAGGATATGCTGCCGACTGGTGTCTTCACCTTGCTCACGGACTGCTACAGTCCGACCTGCACGAGAGACAAGCTTTGTTACAGCATTGCCTGCCCGAGAAGGCTCGAACAGCAGGCCAGGCTCAACATGAAGCCTCAGCCGGGTTTGAAGAGGAGCGTGAGCAAGGAAAGCTTGGGTGACACGAAGGAGAGAGGAACGCTCTGGGCCGAGTCGGTGTCGAAGGATGTCTTTGATAGCCTGGACGACACGGAGAGGAAGCGCCAGGAAGCGATCAACGAGGTCATCTACACGGAAAGGGACTTTGTGGCAGACCTCGAGTACCTTCGAGACTGCTGGATCAAGCCCTTGAGGTCGAAAGACATCATCCCGGAGGAAAGGCGAGACGACTTCGTCACCCAGGTTTTCTGGAACGTCCTCGAGATCCACGCCGTCAACGCCAAGCTCTCCGAGCTCCTCAACAAGAGGCAGAAGCAGCAAGCCGTCGTCGACCGACTCGGCGACATCCTGCTCGAGATGGTCCCGCATTTCCAACCTTTCGTCAAGTACGGCGCGCACCAGCTTTACGGAAAGTACGAGTTCGAGAAGGAGAAGGCTTCAAACCAAGCTTTTGCCAAGTTTGTTGATGTGAGTTTGCTGCGAAAGCGATGCCCCTTCGTTTTGAGTTTGAAGTTGCGACACTCAACCTCTCTGTTCCCCCCCC
>KZ820195.1:0-18909 GCA_003144235.1 Violaceomyces palustris | reverse complement strand
CCCCCCCCCCCCCCCCCCCCCCCGCCCAGCATTCTAACCCTGTCTCCCCTCACCCTCCAATGACTACCTACTCCCCCCACGCATACAGTACTCGTTGGCATACAGTGGAGACGCCGGAGGGAAAGGTTACATCGGCGACCTGGCAAGGTTCGGGATGATGGGGATCGAACACGGGATCCCCACGGCCTACGCCATCCCCGAGGTCCTCTACTGTTTCTTCCAGTTCACCTTCGCCGCTTGCACGGTGGCCATCGCCGTAGGAGGAGCCGCAGGGAGGGGCAGGATGCTTCCCATGTTGATCTGGCAATTCTTCTGGGTCACGATCGTCTACTCTCCTTTGGCCCACTGGGTTTGGTCTCCGAACGGTTGGGTCTACAAGTTGGGAACCTTGGACTACGCTGGTGGGACTCCGGTCCACGTGGCGAGCGGAGCCAGTGGCTTGGCATACTCTCTCTACCTCTCCGAGATCTGGAAGAAGAAGGAGGATAGGCCAAAGAAGATGGAGCCCGTCGAACCTCACAACCCCATGCACGTCCTCTTCGCCACCATCATCCTTTGGGGAGGTTGGATCGGTTTCGACGGAGCCGGAGGAAACGTCGCCATGAACATTCGCTCCGTCATGGCCGCTTCCACCACAAACCTTTCGGCAGCTTGCGGAGCCGTCTCCTGGGCCATCCTGGACTACCTGAGGACCAAGAGGTGGTCCATCGTCAGCGCTTGCTCCGGTGCCATTGCCGGATTGGTCGGAATCACTCCAGGTGAGAGGCGGTTTTTTTTTTGTCTCCCTCTCTCTTTACGCTTGCCATCCTAATCTACCCGTTGCTGATATCCTTTCCCCCATTCTTCTCTCTCTCCCTCTCTCTCTCCCTCGTTCTCTCGCCTCGCTAACTCAAAAGCATGCGGATTCGTCGGTCATCCTGCCGCCATGTTGATCGGTTTCCTGAACGGGGTGGTTTGCAACTACGCGACGGGATTGAAGAACTTGCTTGGCTTCGAGGATCCCGTCGACGTGGTAGGGATGCACCTGGTAGGAGGTATCGTTGGTAACCTAATGACTGGACTCTTCGCTCAAGCCTCCGTCGCCGCCGTCGACGGTATCACAGAGATCCCAGGTGGGGCCTTCCTTGACGGAAACTGGATCCAGATAGGCTACCAGTTGGCAGACACGACCGCAGCCACCCTCTACGCCTTCGGGATGAGCTTCTTCCTCTGCTTCCTCATCGATTGCGTACCTGGACTCAAACTGAGAGCTTCCGAGGAGAGCATAAGAAGAGGTTGCGACCTTGAGGAGATGATGGAACCTTTCCTGGATCGTTACGATTCCGAAGACCTACCTTGCACTTCCTCTTCCTTCTCCCACCACGCAAAACAAGGTGATCAGATCAAACCCAAACCAGAGCAGGGTTGCGATCATCGTTCCGAATCGAGCAGAGTCGACACCGCATCGACCAATGGCGAGGAAAAGTTTGGTGGAAAGGTAGAGCAAGAGATCCAAGTCTTGGACGCGAGATGAGGGATCCCCCCCACCCCACACGTGCCTTTACGGCTGCCTCCCCTTTTCAAAATTCTCTCCCTTCCAACTTGGACCGCCGATTTCACCGCGACATCTCTCCTTCTCCTCGCCTTTACTCCCGCCTGTACAACATTCAAGTGAATTCTTTCACGACTTCTTCACATTTAGTTTTTAAGAAATCCAATCCCCACCAGCTCCAACCCTCGAAACATGTCAAATACTGGTGAAATCTATATGAAGAAGAGATCCATCTCCTCGAGTGTCTGTCACCGACGGAGCGAGCTTCCCACCACTCCCGGCGTCCCCTGCTCGACTATAGGTCGGATTTCCTTACGCGCTTTTCACGTGATCTGCCCAACATGGTCCTGGATACCTTGCCGATCCACACGCGAATGAGGTTTTGTGCGATTTCCTGTTCCCTCTTCCCCTTGGGTCTACTGACATACAATCGATGCGGGTCTCAAGTAGGAGAGCGCCGAGCCTCACGCTTGGGGTGGTTGGACAGAGGCGGTGAGCGGTTGCTCGTCTGCGAATCTACCCCCTTGGCCCGATGTCTGCTGGCCCTCGGTAGCCTCGAGCTTGGAGGAGAGCCCCTGCGTTCTCACGTCCCAGCCGTATCCTCCACCTGGCGCTCCGGGCACGTTGTCTCCGGGCCCATCGTAATGCACTGATCGCATGGTCGATTGTGTTGTGTAGAGAGAGACAGGGAGGGAAAGAGAGAGAAAGAGAGAGGCGGGGGAAGGCAGGTGGCAACCGTGTCAGTCATCTGAAACTGCAACACACTCTGGATCCACGCATCTCACTCCTCTTCCAATTTGTCTAACTCACAGTTCATGGCGTCGTAGTTGGCGATAAACTCCCATCCTTCCTCTTTGACGTGGTACAGGTTGATGGTCTGAGAGTCCGGATTGGAAAGAGGTGAGCAAACAGTGAAGTTTGGAAATCTCTGTCAGATCGTCCCTCTTGTTCTCTTTCCTTCCCAGATTCAATACTTGGTCAATCTAAGAAAAAAATACTTACGTTACCAGAGTATGCATCTTTGGTACGGATCAAGACAGGTGCGAAGGGAAGATCGGGAGGAAAATGTTTAGCGTCGACCACATGTTTGTTTTTCCAAAAGGAAAAGGCGATTTAAAACGGAAACAAGACAAAACAAAATACTTGATCGAGTGAGCCTCCTCCTAGTGACAGAAAGTCAACTTGATCTCACCTCGGTGTGTGGCAGCGTAGATACTCCTCCTGCCCAGCTCTTGGGCCTCGGCATCCGTGAGGTCCCAGTGGTATCCCTGATCCAAGACACCGTAGGCAAAGGTGGAACCTGATCCGACAGAGAAAACGTCACCCTTGAGCCTTGTTCCATCAGAGTCGACGTAGAATAGAGCCGGGCCCTGGATGGGAAGTGAAAGAAGAACGGGAGTGAGATGCTTGTGAAGCAAACAAACCATGTAAAACGCAATGCTGCTCAAGGACCACTTACGGTCTTGTCCCAGCCACAGATCATGGTCCCCATGGAGAGTCCCATCCCTTTGTACGAGTAGACAATGTTAGAGAGGTACTTTGAAGCAGCTGCCACCGAGATCCTCTCCTTGTTCCTTAGTTCGTGAAGCCTGCACTGGATACCAAGGTAGGTCTGCAACGAGGCGGAAAGAAGAAGGCGTGTTCATCGTCAGGGGTGCGGCCGAGGGGACAACGGAAGGAGGAAGACACATTGCTTTGCTCTTCCCCGGATCAACTTGAAGGAATGCTCACCTCCCAGTATTGACAGTCAGCAGCGCCACCGGCCATGGTGCCGAGGAGGTATGGGTTGATCTCGATCACTTTCTTGACGGTTCCACTTGCGATGTAGGAGCCTGCGGTGGCTCTCGAGTCGACGCAGACGATGATGCCGCCCTTGTACCTGAAGGCCAGGGTGGTGGTGCCGTGCTGGAGCTTGATCCTGGCTGCCGGGTTGGAAGAGTCTACGTCCGTGTATTGGGAAAGGAATCGAGCCGGCTGTTTGCAAGCGAGGGGGCAGAGAGGAGTGGCATGGAAGGGCAGAGAGGAATGGCATGGAAAGGGAAGAAAGGATGTCAGAGGATGAGAGAGCGTGAGAGAGGGAGGAGGTAGAGGGAGAACATATGCTACCCACTTCGGTGCCGGGCAGGTCAAACTGGGCTGGTGCACCATTGATGCTATCTTGAAAATCCTGCCGACCCCCTTCGTTGTCAAAGTTGGCTGGCAGGGCGTTGGTGGAGCTGAACCTTGATAGGATCGAGTTCATGGTGTGAGAAGCTGTTCGATCGTAAGGTGGTGCGAGGGTGAGAGTGAGGATGGATGAGTGACACCGTCTTGTACCAGAAACCCTTCTGACAGCGAGCTAGAGATGGCGAGGAATTGGATGGTGAGGAGGAAGGGGGAGGTTGACGATGTTTTCAGGTAGCAGTGGTTGGGATCGGTACTGTTGGGTGGATGGAAGAGCCATGCTACGACGCATACGTGCTCCTCCTTCAACCCTCTTCCACTTTTTTTGGTGTGTCTGCATGAGTGCGTGCGTGCGTGCGTGGCTTGGGGGGTTGGCTTGGGTGTCGGTCTCTCTGTTGGTGGCCCATGTTACGCGTATACCATCATCCCCTTGTCTGTAGTGATCGAGAGAAAAGCGAGCTTCATCGATCGGGAGATCTCAATCGGGTCCCCTCCTTCAACAAGCACCATCCGAAGGATTCGGCGATGTTCTTGGCCTCCCTCGTCTGAGGCTCATCATGTAATGCTGCATTTCGATTCATGGCGGCAACACATGGACTTTCTGTCACTTGTCACAACAGCATAAAGTGGGAAGGGAAAGAGAGAGAAAGACAGAAAGAGGGCAGTAAACGGAGAAAGAAAAGGAAAGGATTATGAGAGCAGCCCGAATGAGAAGCATGCATTCTCCCACAGATACGGGCGCAGGAAGAAAGGGTCTGACAAGGAGGGTCATGTAGCCAAACCCCATCCCATTCTCATCATTCTACATCGTCATGATTACCATCCATCGTCCCCCCTTTCGACCCACCCACACCTTGATTTTCTCTGCTCTCCTCATCCGACCTTCATTCCAAAAAAATCGGATCTTTACTTCTCCCTGACCCCTGATCCTGGGCTACCAATCCCTGGTCTCTTCTTCGTGGCCGTCCATCCCAGTTCCCTCAATCCCAGCTTCCCTCCCCTCTCACATCTCTTGGAAAGCCGATTCTGGACAAGGACTAGAATTTTCCCTTCCTCACCCCCTGCCCCCCAAAAAGAAACCCTTGATGTCGAAACTATCACAGCAAACAACCCACACACAGACACTACGGACTAGAGCGATCCACTCATGGCAGAGATCCAAACGGCTCTAGAGCTCCTCTTTTGCCCTCCTCTTGATACCGCCCTCGTGGCCGCCATCGCACACGAGCCTGGTCAGACCCTTCAGAGCGCAAAGGAGCTTTGCGAGGTCCTCGCTGCTGCCGCGATACCCGACTCACCGTCACCTCGACAACCACCTTCACCGCCTCCTTCTTCCACCGCCAATGTCACCCATAACACGGATACCCGTCCAGAGATCCCTCCGGAGCGATCCTTGGCAGGCAGGCGATCGTTGAAGAAATCTCTTTCAGCGGGGAATGGTCCTGCTTCCACTTCTAGGAGGAAGAACTTTGGAGGGAAGCTGACCAAGGATGGCTCAGAAGCCTTGGGTAGTGGGCCGAAGGGTATCGGACGGAGCAACTCTGTCCAAACCCAAGATGATGGTGACCACGTCCCAAACGAGCATGATGGCCACCCTCAAGCTAGGGAGGAGTGCAGCGAGGCATATGTATACCCTTCGCCCTTACTTTCATCTCCATCTTCGTCTGCATCATTTTCAAGATCGGACACTGCGTCGGTGGAGCGATTGTTGGATGAGTGGAAGCTGATCGGCCTGTCCAGTGGAGACCCGGATAACTTGAGGCTGACAGACGACGAGAGTGAGGTGGCCTCGCACGCCTATCTCGATGGCATTCATGGTTTGGCCCAGAGCCAAAACGAGGGGGAAACGGCCAGGATCGGGGAGGCGTCTGGAAGAGGCTTGTTGGGTCTTCCTGCCAACGATCGTGAGTCGTCCGAAAGTCTCTCCGCAAGCGACGTATTCAATCCCCTGCTCTTCCTCCAACACGCCTTCCCATCGCGGACACAATCATTTCTAGAAGAAATGCTGCAGTCTTCGAACGGTGACGTTCAAGAGGCCGTGGACACCCTGATAGCGATCGAGCTCGTGGAGAGCGAGGATGCTAGGGAAGAAGAGCTTTCCCACCTAAAGCATCTCTACCCAGGGCAGGAAAGGAACCACTTGCTCAAGGAGAAGACCAAGGGGCTTGATTACGAGGAGCTCTCCCATGGAAGCTCCTCTGGGCTAGTGGGGAAGAAGAAGAGAGCCGCAAGGAAAAAGGTTCAGGGAGAAGAAAGGAAGGCTTTGGGACTAGCTGGACAAAGTCTTGGGAGGAAGGAGAAGGAAGGAAGGAGAAAAATGAACCTCACTGACGTCAGGCATGGAGCGCCGATCCGATTCAACCCTTCGAAACCATCCTCCATCCCTATCTCTCAGTCCGGGATCAAGACTGGCCCACTCGTTGCGAGCGCTGATCACGGAGGTTCCATCCTCTCGTCGGCGGCCACTGAGGGCCTGACGGATGCAGAGCTAGCCGCTTTGTTGGATGCGGAGGAGAAGAGATTGAACAAAGACCCTGACGACAACGAGCCAGTCCGAGACAACGCCTGGCTACTCACATCTTCGGTCCTCGCCCAACTCTCAACCTTGCTGGAGATGGAATCTACCAAAGTCAACGCCGCCTATAACTCCTCCTCCTTCAACCTTCAAATAGCCACCGCAAGGCTGATAGAGATAGCCGCTGCAGCTTTCCCCACCCTGGAATCGCTAGATGAAGCAGGAGATGCCCCTGCGGGCACAGCTAGAAGAATGGTCGAGACGATTAGCACCATCTCGGAAGTCGGTCTTTCCAAGGCTGAAAAGGCTTTCAGAGCCACGAAGGGGAAGCAGGATCACACGATCGACCTCTTGCAGCTACAGGAAGTGGTCAAAGCCGCAGCACCCGGCTCGACGCCCGACGAGCTCGACCCGCTGGGTAGATTGAAACATGTCGGAGATGCCGAGATCGTCGATGACACGGTCAGAAATGCCGAGCTGGAAAGCGTCAGAGGTTACTCGGTGGAAGTCGGCCCGACCGAGGGCAGATTTAAAAAGGGACAGGACTACTATCCAACCCCTTCTCAATCCACGGGGCACCAAAGCCCATCAAGTGATGAGCTCCGTTCGAACAAATACTCCAGGGCCGCAGCCAAAGTGGCTCCCAACCCAGTGACAGGGGCCATGGAAGCCTTGAGGAACGGAGCCACGGGAACCGTACTTCCCGCCTCGTCCTCTCAAGTCGTCGATCCGGCAACGGGTCTAGGACTCATCTCTGAGGCTCAAGCCAAGAGCCTAGGGATCGCACCGCACAAAGTCAGTTACGATCCGAGCAGGAGGATGGTGGAATGCAGGATGGTGGCCGAAGATTACCGTCAACGGAGGGACGAGGCCTTACGCAAGGCAGCCCAGGCTTGGAGGAGCGGAAAAGGTGGTGCAGGTAGGAAGAACGGAGACCTCGGAAGGGGAGGCGTGGCTTGGCACTACGCTGACGAAGCCAGGAGGCTGGATGCGAAAGCAAGGGCTTGGAGTTTGAGGGCTTCCCAAGCCCTGGTCGAAGATCGAAGGAATGCCAGCGTGGGCGTCATGAGATCTGTAGGGGCATCTGATCCGAACTCGTCATCCTCCTCCCGAGCAGGTCCTTCCAGCTGGGGATCTTCATCCTACCGTGGCGACACGATCGACCTTCACGGCGTCACGGTCCACGAAGCTCTGACGATCGTGAGGGAGAACGTGACCCAGTGGTACTCCAGACCGGGCTCCAAAAGCATTGCCCCTTTCAAGATCATCACTGGGGTCGGTAGGCACAGCCCCCATCAGATCGCCGTCCTCAAGCCGGCCGTGGCAAAGATGTTGGAGAGGGAAGGTTGGAGGATCGAAGTGGACCATCACAGGGGGATCATCACCGTCAGAGGTGTCAAATAGGGCCCATTCGAACCCAATCCAACCCCACCATCATCACCACTTCACCTTTCCGACTAGTTCCCAGATCGATCGTATTTGGAGCAACAGGACAATTCTAATGACTTTAACATATGAACTCATCCCCCTTCCCCTTCCCACCTTCCCATCTCCACGCTTCGCACCGAGAATTCGAATCCCATTTTCCTTTCCAACAATGAATTCTGTACCATACGATGTCCCTGAACGACCAATTTCGCCCGCCCCGTTCAGCTCTGTACCAAAACCTCGACCTTGAGGCTTCCATTGAGGGTCTAGAATCTGGGTCTTCAGAGTGTTTTTATCGTTCCAATTTCCTTTACTTTTAAAGGAATACAACACTCGTAAGATGTCAGAGCTGAGATTCAGTGCACATCCTAATGTATCCTTTCTATTTTCACGAGCGGGGAATGTTCTGATGTCGGGATGTAGGATGAGAAACGAAGTGTTCGTCGGGATAGGCGGAGAGAGAGAGAGAGAGAGAGAGAGAGATCCATCGCAAGGGCCAAGAGATTTCAAAGAGATTTCAAAGTCGGGCCCTGAGCGGTTTGATGAGAAAGGACAAGCCCGCAACAGCGAGGGAGAGTGTGGATGCGAAGATGACCACAGGGCCGATACCGTGGGATCCGAAGATCACGTCCGAACCCCATCTGCTCGGAGACTCTTGGTCACCGGCCGAACGTTGAACGTAGAGGGTGGAACAGATGAGTGGTCCGATCAGTCCACCCGTTCCTCTCCAACCGAGGTACTCTACAAAGATGGTCGTCACCTCGACCTCTGCGATCTTGGCCATCTCCCTCGCCTGTTGGGCTATCAGGGTGGCGAAGCCACCGTTGGTTAGGCCGTAGAGGATGGAGAAGGAGATCAGCGAGCCGAACGTCTTTGAGAAGCCCAGCAAGAGGCTAACAAGGATGGAACCCATCGTCGAGCTTAGGATCAGGACAGGGATCAGGTGACCTCGGTCCGCCATCCTTCCGAAGATGACGTAGGAGATGCCTTGACTGACGTTGAGAAGGGCAAGCATGAGGGTGGCCGTGGAGGAGGACATGCCGA
Source organism: Violaceomyces palustris (assembly GCA_003144235.1). NCBI lineage: Eukaryota > Fungi > Basidiomycota > Ustilaginomycetes > Violaceomycetales > Violaceomycetaceae > Violaceomyces > Violaceomyces palustris. The sequence continues at coordinate 10,228 of KZ820195.1, read as the reverse complement.
GGCTCGTGGCGTAGGGGGAGATGTAGTAGCTGATCGACCAGTAGGCTGCTGCCTGGACGAGTTGGATCAGCCCGTGGATCAGACCCAGAGGGGTGTTGATGATTCGAGGGTGGTGGGGTAGGAGGAGGGAGAGTAGGCTCTCGTTCCTGACCCTTCGGCCAGTGACAGACCTCTTCGGAGAGAGGCGAGGCCTCATACCCAAGACGATGATGACACCGACAGCGCTCAGAATGAGAGCGAGCACTCTCATCGTCCATGCGAAACCGACCCTTTGAAGGAGCCAGTTGATTAGGAAGGGGAAGATGACTCCACCTATTCCGGAACCGAGGTACATGACACCGGTCGCCAATCCTCTGCGCTCATCGAACCACTGCGGGAGCCAAAAGTTGGAGGGGGTGGAGAAGGCCCCGGCTCCCAAACCTACCATGACGCCTTGAAACAGGAGGGTGAGAGTGGGTGTGGGTCGGATACTGGCCAGTAGATGGCCAGCCGAGCAGGCCGAGGCCGAGACGGCCAGGAAGATTCTCACGTACTCTGGATAGGCCCTAACGAAAGAGAGGAAGAGGAAGGGGCCGAAATAGGTCCCCAACGTGATCATGGCACCCGTGATGGTGATCAACGAGGCGGAGGCCCCGAAAAGGGGCGACTTGGGAGAGGCCAGGTGATAATCCTGAAACGAGCCGTAAGAGGCGGCGATCGCGAAGACGTTGGTCTCCAACAAGGTTGCCAACGCCAGGAACGTGAAGGCCCCACGACCCTTGTCCACGGCGGGGAGCTCCTCCGCGTTCTCAGGCGCCAACTCGACTGGCCCAGGTTGACCTTTCAACTCCAAACGACCCATCTCGAAACCTTCACAAGTTGATGGGGGCGCCGACCCGGGTGATGTTCCTTCAAGAACGGGAACCAACCGGGAGGATGAAGCTAGCTGCGTCTGCGACATGGTGTTGCTCGCTGCTATGGTGGTAGCGCTTGGAATGATGCGATCATGAGAGTCAGAGTGAGAATTGGCTCTGTGCCATAGAGACGAAAGGAAAGCCAGTCGTGAAAGCCGGAAGAGTCCTCGAGTCGAGCTTTGGTCAAACCCCCAATCCGTGCCAACCTTCGCAACTCCTCACCCACTCCCCCACCACCTACCCGGATTCAATGCCGATCATGTTCCCGAGATAAGCCTTGCCGCTGAGCGAGTTACCCCAACACGCCACCGTATGTATGCAGCGTTCCAACTGAAGAGGTCTTTGTTAGAGCATCTCGATACTCCATTTCTTCCTTCAGCATCACTTGTTCGCGCGAACACTTTGCCCATCGTTTTCTCGTTTGAGAAGCTTAAGGGGGTGTAGGGAGGTAAGGAAAGTCAAAGCTTCCCGGCGGCTGCCCGTTGCCGAGTCATTGGTGATCTCTCCGTGAGTTTAAATCGCAAGGAGCCTGGCGCATGATTGACTCCCACGGGTGAGGGGTTTTTCTTTCCCTCCGCATAATCATCCGAGCTTTACCAACCATCCAAGCCCCAAGGTGGAAGAAATGCTCGGGGACGGTCCTGAGACCAAAGTTGAGCGGTGCAGCACGCGTGTCTATCTCGAGAGGGATTCCTTTGGCGAAGGAGTTGAGGACGAGGAGTCCTCCGCCATGCCCTGACGAGAAAAGGAGTACAGTACTTACGGGTGGGTGTAAAGAAAACCATGGTACGCACAAGTTACATGGGAGGTAGGCGGGGGCAGCGATGCTCGAGCGGATGTCGGAGCTGCAACGGCCACCCTTTCTTCCCCCACGCCTTGGCCGATAGAAGGAATGAAATTTAGGCTTGGGTTTCGATAAACCATGTTTCGAAAACGCCAAGAAGAGCGACGCAGGGCCGTCCGTCTTCCCTTGTTCTTGCTCCTCCTCCTCTACCAAAGCTGCGCCCTAGGATCCGCGAAGCGATTCATTACGACGCTCTCTCAGACCTACTTCCTTTCCCAAGCACTATGATTCACGGATTCGCGACCACAGGATGTGGAAGGAGGAAGCGAAAAGCTCGCTCGATGGATGAACTGACCTGCAACCCCACAATGGTGATGCTACCGAGTCTCAGGTGGGAAAGGGGGTCGGAGGGGATGGTGAAAGGGGTGGTTTCTTTTCGGATCACGATTGCGGCCAAGGAGCGCTGGTTTGGAATCGTTTCAAACTGGATGCATGACCCGATCACTTGAGCGTCTCATGTCGTCATCTGCCAAGGTTTTGCGTCTGGTGGATTGAGAGAGAGAGAGAGAGAGAGAGAAGACGAGAACAAAGGATGAGATGATGATGACCTCTTGCCAAGGAGGGAGGAGGGAAGGGTTCCCCTCACAACCTCCTCTCGAATCGTGGCTTACTCCCAATCTAGCGAGAGAGGGATAATAAGAAGGCTCTTCTCCAACCAAGGTCTGGAGGGCTGGGCGGAGGGGGTGGAAGGGGAGGAAATCGTTGGATTGTGATTGCGCAGCGGGTCTGGCGGCGGTCGTCGTCTTGATTCTCATGCTTGACCGTCTGTCTGTCTTACTCTACTCGAAGCGTGCGACCTTGACGGCATGGGGGGTGCAACTCGCAGCCGATGGGGAGAGGAAGGGGAAAGGGGAGAGAGCCATGCATGTGTGTCAAACTGACGCTAGGCTGGCTCTTCGGCATGTTCTCCTTCTCTTCCTCAGTGATGGTGGGTGGTTGGATTTGAACAACGATCCAACAACCTCTTCCATTTCTCTACTTCTCTTTCGCTGCATGCCCTTCCTCCTGCATACCTCGAGCCTGCAGGGGCTTGGCTTTGGCAAAGTCGCCGTAACGTCACAAAAGGGACCCAAGAGTCAGACTGTAGAGCGACAGGACGACACAAAGATGAGGCGAGCCATCAACAAGGTTACACCACCCTTCGTCCCACACTGACTTCCGGGAAAGCACGGTGCGTAAAGAGCCAAGAAACTCGTTTTTGTTTTTTGTTTTTTGTTGAAAACCAGCTTCCTGACCAGCATACAACCAGGACGAAGCAAGCAGCTCTCATACTGCATGTGTGACCTGCTGCACTTCATGTCCACACATACGGCACTTTCTGCTGTTCATATCGAACGAAGACATCTCTTCCCCTCCTCTTTTGACAACGACACTTTGACGAAGTATTGCTTTCTGACTTTGCTCACATCACATCCTCGGATCTTGCCAACCTCGTCCTCGCCAACGAGAGATCAATCCTACGATCGAAGCCACCACACATGCATGCCGACTACTTCTACCTCGAAGCCTTGCCCTAGCGACGCACGACAATCATCATAACCGACGTGACCTCAATCAAAGCCAGTTTCTCTTGACCTTCATCCTACTTCCTCACTCCCATCCACCTCCTCTATTATTGCTCAGATACGTCCATTTCCTTTTCTACTCTCAGACCGACTTTGCTGCAAGCCCACTGTAGACCCAACCTTTACCCGGTGGATCCAACCCTCTCTGCCTTCCGAAGCCGCCCCTCCTATGGCCCAGCCGTATCCACAGACAACAGCCGGAGTCCACCATCGGAGGAAAGATTTCTACAGCGAGTCATCTCCCATCCCTTCGATTCAGAGATTCTTCAAACAGGGCCTGGCAGAAGTTGTCGCTCGAAGGGAGGAGAGTGAGTCGGAAGACTCGGATCCCGACGACGGAACCCGTTCTTTCATTCATCAGTCTCATCGGAGGAAGAGGAGTGATGCAACGTCTGGAGACGCAGACGAGGATGACGTCAACTCTGGGTTGAGAGGGAGCAAGAGACAGAGTTGGAAGCTCGGGCGTGTTTTCTCCTTGAGGAAGCGAGAGGCAGTTGAAGAGGATGACCAATGGGAGGGGGAGCGAGAAGATGGAGGAAAGCCAGGAGAGCAAACCCCGGTGGATCAGGAAGGGCATCAGCGGGATGAGCAGCCATTCAAGAGGACTAGAAAGCCGAGGCTGGTCGACGACCCAGTGACTGGAAGCAAGATCTACATACACGATGTGGGCCGAAAGGAGTACGCCAGAGCCATTTCTCAAGCCGCGGGTCCAACAGGTGCAAGCACCATGGTCGACTCTGATTTTGCCGCCGCGGGGAAAGATGCTATTCAGCAAGGCAATCCAAAAGAGGATGTCAGCCACACATCCAAGCATACAAGGCAGGACCCTCATCCGATCAAGAGGACCCTCTCGAGGAGCTCCAAGGCACGCTTCAAAAGGTTCAGGAATAGCCAGAACCATCAAGCTACTCTATCATCAGTTGGAGCAGCTGGGGCCGAAAATGTGCTCAATCTGACGTTCCCACCCGATGAGCCTTTGCCGAACAATCTGAACGAGGTTCACCCCTATCTTCTGCCCCTGTTTGCTTGCTGGGCAGTCTTGACCATGATCGGGTACCTGCCTAGGTGGCTGTCGGTCATGCTCAACGCCTGGCTGGGATGGTGGGTGTTCAAGACGATAAAGGACGGAGCTGAGGATCGAAGATGGTGGAGAGAGCGACGAAGGGGCGAGTCGGCACGAAAAGGTTTCCACCCTGACATGAACTTCAGCGATGGTTTAGACGGCAGTCTTCCAAATGTGGAAGGCATCAAGGAAGGCGCCGAGTGGCTCAACGGACTCATGGAGGGGCTCTGGGCCGTCATGAACCCAGACCTCTTCTCTTCGCTCGGATCCACGCTCGAAGATGTGATGCAGGCATCAATACCTGGATTCATCCATGCCGTTAAAGTCGAGGATCTCTCTCAGGGATCTACACCTCTGCGCATCACCGGTCTAAGGATCCTGCCCGACAAGGAGGTGGCAGAGCTCAGAGCACAGGCTCACAAGGCAATGAGAGACAGAAGCCTGAAGGAGAAGAAAGTGAGACTGCCGAACGAAATGCAAGAGGACCGGGAGTATGAAGGAGGCTCTGTCGAGAAGGGAGAAAGACCAAACCCCTCTGGAGATCAAAGCAAGGAGTCTGCAGATGCCAACGGGATAAAGGATGCCGGTAGAACGATTTACCACGACCCTTCCGTGGAACAACACGAGCCTAACATCCACCACCTCGATGAAGATTCTGGAGGCTCTTACATCAACCTCGAGTTGAGCTTCGTCTACCGAGCCAGGCCGACAGCTCACACAGTGGCCAGCAAAAGCAGAAATGCGCATCTTCTCATCAAGTTCTGGATCGGGGCTAGGAAGCTCTATACCATTCCGCTTCCAGTGTGGGTAGAGATCAAGGGCCTGGTTGGGAGCTTGAGAGCCAGGATCCAGTTGACTCCAGATCCTCCGTTTGTCAAGAACGTGACCTTCACCTTCTGTGGCCTTCCCAGGGTCGGTGTCGAGGTCATCCCGCTCCACATCAACACTTCTAACATCCCCTTCATCTCAGGCTTCATTCAGAGTTCCATCGATGCCGCGATCGGTGAATACGTCGCGCCTTCTTCAATGACGATGGACGTGGGCGAGATGCTGATGGGCGACAATATCAAGAGGGAGGTGAACGCACTCGGTGTCGTCGTGGTCTACATTCACAAGGCTACCGATCTGGAAAAGCAGGATATCAGGGGCTCCAGCGACCCATACTGCACCCTTAGCTGGGCCAAATATGGCAAAGTCCTATACAGCACAAGGGTGGCACTGAATGACCTTTCCCCGAGGTGGGAGGAGAGACACGTAATCATCGTTACACCGGAGACCATCCGTTCCAAGGAGAGGGTCTCGATCGCTCTGTGGGACTCTGACCGCTTCAGTTCGGATGACATGCTGGGGAGGGCAGACGTAGATCTGATCGATCTCGTCAATCATCCCGGAAAAATGTTCAGTCGGCAAGACACGTTGGTGGGGCTCTCACAGGAGATGAAGAAGGAAGGGATCATTCACTGGAGCTTGGGCTTCTTCGAAAAGGCCCCTAACAAAAGGAGGATGGAAGATGGCAAGAAAAACTCTGTGGATGGGGGTGAGAGGGACTGGGGGAAAGGCGACGAGGGGAAGGTCTCTTCAGCAACACACAGAACCTCGGAAGTATCTGAGAGGATAGGGGAAGCGAGGAAGAAGAAGGGTGAGCGTGGTGAGATGGAGACCAAAGCCAAGGAAAAAGCTCATTGTCAGAAGGTGGAGAAGAAAGAGGGTGACGGTTCAGAAAGGGTGACGAAGAAATCTTCGGAGGAAGCGATTCAAACACGGAATCAAGAGACAGCTGTCCAGTTTGAGCCGCCTGATCCCAACCTACCTTCGGGTATCATCTCGATGCAGATCCACCAGATTTCCAACCTAGAGGTGGTCGACACGAGGAACCACTTTCGTAAAAGGGGAGCTCAGGAGGCTGGCCAATCGTTTGAGCAAATCGAGAACGACGAGGATAGCTCTCAATCACCCAGCCCTTACGTGACGATCATTCTTAATGATGAGACGGTGTTTAGGACCAGGACCAAGGCCCTCAGCTCAAACCCCTTCTTCAATGCCGGGACTGAAAGGTTTGTCAGGGACTGGAGGAGGGCGCTGGTCATGTTCGTCGTCCATGACTTCCGGTTGCGAGAGTCTGACCCGATCCTCGGAGTCGTGCCCATCAAACTTTCGGATCTTTTTAAGGAAACCTCGCAAGTTACCCAGTTCTTCCCCATCTCGGGCGGCTTGGGTCAAGGAAGGATCCGGCTCTCCATCCTGTTTAGGCCCATCATGGAAATGAGCAGGGAAAAAGCCAAGCTCGGCTGGAACATTGGGACGGTCAGAATGCTGACCAACCCCGTCGCAGGCGATTTCATTCAGGAGTCTGGAAGCTCGGCGAGCGATCTTCACCTCGCCTCGATAAGAGCGAGGACGCTGGCCGGATCGCTGAAGATTCCAGGTCACAGGGCAAGGTACTCGGAAGGGACTGCAAAGAGTGAGGTTGAATGGAAGATGAGACCTGAAGAGTTCCCTCTCAAGGTGCCTGCCAGAAGGAGGTATGCCGCCCCATTCATCATCGAGTATCGGAGCGTCAATTCGCTCGGCAAGAAAAAGGTGGTTGCGATGAGCATCATCTGGATGCAGGACCTGGCCGATGACGAGATCATGGACGAGAGGCTTCCGATCTACAAGCCGAAAGATGGCTTCGATCTCCACAGGCTCAAGCAGAACTACCACCACTATAAGAATGAGTCCGACGCGGAAGAGCTCGGCGTGAAGAAGGTGGGTTACCTGAGGGTGAAGCTGCAATTCAAGTCGGGGGTCGGAAAGGTGCATACCAAGTTTGACAACAATCCGGACGCCAAGAGCGTCATGGAGGCTTGGAGGTGTTGTGTTGCGATAGGCCTAAGATCCGTGTCGGGAGATTTCGTTGACCACGGGACGGACGCGGCGGGGTACCCGGACGGACTGGTCGGCAAGATTTCCGATCAAGAAGAGGAAGATGCTGTTGGGGAGGAAGGCGAAGACAACGATCCCTATCAAAGCGAAAGCGACGACGATGAAGATGACGGCAGCACACACATGGACAGGGTGGGCGGTGCAAAGCGATTCAGGCGCGAAGAGGATGAGATCAAGGGTGAGATCTCGTCCTCGAGCCAGTCTTGTCTGGAGCCTTCGGAAGAGGAAGATGCCTTCAGTTCTGGTGGTGAAGGCGATGAGCGCGAGAATGAGAACGAGAACGAGAACGAGGTAGGGATGCAAAGGAAGGTGGTAGAAAAGCTGAGAAGATGGAGAGAGGAGAAGAGGGAGCTCCACCGTCGACACAGGGGACTGAAGCAGTACAAGGCGGTCAGGACGGCGACTTGGATCTCGAACTCGGCCAAGAGCAAGGGCAGCATGGCGATCAAGAGGATCAGCCTTCAGGACAAAAGAACCAACGACGTGGAGACGGAGCTCTGACGGTCAGGGGTCGGGGGAATGGAGAGGATCGAATGAGGAGGGATGGTGGGGAGAGAGGAGGAGGGGAGGCAGAGGGACCCCTTTATCTCAGAGTCAAGTGGATGAAGGGCCTTCTGTCAATGGACGTGCAAAACTGCTCTTCCCTGCACAGCCTTTCCCAATGTTACTTTCCCTCTATTCTTTACCATCTATCAAATCAGCTCTTACAGTGTCGGCGTTCCGATACCAGGTTGCCTCCCTGGCAATCCGACCTCACCATCACCCGGGCCCCATAACCCCAAAATCTCGACCCACCGTCACGCCCTTCCGCCGATTCAAACCACCCACGCGAAGCATTGGTACCATACCTAGGAGCAAAAGGAGCAGGGAGGAGAATATGCGTGCCTGTACGATTAGATTTTTTTTACTATAAAAGCAAAGACTGGTGTTGGACCCCTTCCTTCCTTACTCCTCCACATTCTTCCTGATGGGCAACCGAGTGGATGAGAGTTTGCGGGAAGTTTTTCCGTTCCTTTTTTTTTTTGTTTTGTTTTGTTTTGTTTTTTTTTTTTTTTTCAACAGACTCGTCAAAACCAAAGCGTCTCTTCATCAATCCAACAACCTGATGCCCCTTTTTGCTCTCTCCCTACTCTCCTTTTTCAAAACCAGCGATGATGGAAGTGAGGAAGGCGGTTTTGGAGACGGGTAGAATACGAGAGAGTAAAGGGGGAGAGAAGACGACGAGTGAGAAAAAGAGGGTAAGGTTGGTGGGGTGGGGGGAGGGCGGGGGAGTGGAATGAAACGTGGGCCACGAGTAAAGGAATTTCGAAATGAGAGGACCGAGGGGAAGAAGAGTGAGAGAGAGAGAGGGTTGAAGATGGGAGATGGGTGTGTCAAAACCTCGTACCGTACCGTGTTCCTCCACCTCAGTTCTGTGGATGATGTGAGAATCCTCCCTTCGGCCACCCATTCCGACATCAGCCCCCTCCTTCTTCCTCTTCCACATCCCGCACCTGGAACCTCTTCCGAACCGAAAAAAAGATAGGAGAAAAAAAACCTTTGTTTTCTTCAGCCGTCTCGAATCCAAGATCTCCTCAAGGGGCAGCCTTTCTATTGTTTCTTCCTCTTTTTTGGACGGGTGGAACGTTCTGGGCCCAAGGAAAGAGGAACAGATCCTTCCCTTGGAAATTCACGGGTCGAAGATTTCCCAACTGGGTTCAGGTGAGAGCCGGGAAAGGGGTGAGGATGAGGAGGAGTAGGAGTAGGATGGAGGATCAGGGTCTGGTGGTGGACAAGGGTTTGAGGATCCTATCGGGTTACTCCACTTCCTCCTCTTCCACCACGCCCTCCTCCTCCCCTCCTTCTTCCTCCTCCTCCTCCGATTTTGAGGCAGGATGGGAAGGGGAGGAGGGATCGAGGCATGTGGAGGATCATCATCTCGTGAGCGGATCCCAAGAGGGCGGATCGGTCAATCTGGGTTTGGCAGTGTATGGATCCGAACCGAGGGGAGGATGGAGTGGTCCCACGGGGGAGAGATGGGAGGATTTGATCGAGCCGACGATGCCTTTGCTGGTCAACGGCTTCAGGCACCTTTTCAGAACGCCTTCCCCACCACCGCCTCCCCCTCCGCTTACTCCTCCACCTAGACGTTCGCTCTCCTCACCACCGAAGCGAGAGAACAGTTTCACGGAAACGGATCCTCAAGAGTCCCATCCAAGGCCAGAGACGCCGACGACGCCTAGGAATCGAGTCGAGCCAGTCAGCAGGAGGGTTCCCACCTCACCCTTCAAACTCATGTCGACGAATCGTGCAAGCCGAGGAGAAGGAGGGGGCAGGGTGAGGGAAGACCATACTGAAGAGTTCGACAAAACTCCTTGGAAAGGTTCGATGGAGGGGAGGGAGCAGCCAGAGGTTCAACCTGCAAAGGAGATTCGGGACTTCAACAAGTTGGGAGGAAATGGGGTCGTCTGTGGAAGTCCCTCCGGTCGGAGATCGTCCTTGGTTCGTCCACCTTGGAGCCCGTTCAGGGAGAGGGTTAGGAGGTATGAGAAAGGGAGGAGGAGGACGGATCAAGGAGAGAGTGGTTCGCGAGATCCTCTGCCATCGCCGTCATCGTCACGAAGAAGGTCCTCTGGCCCAAGTCCCACCACCTCCTCACGTGGGACAGGAATCGAAGCTTTGGTGTACAGGGTGGAAGACGAGCGGGATGTCGGGCTCCGCAGAGAGGGTCTTGAGGAGGATCAAGACGTTTGTGAAGAGACACGGGGAGAAGAGGAGGAGGAGGAGGAGGAGGGGGAGGCGATGGAGGTGAATCGAGAGGTGGAAGAGATGCTGAGAACCACCAGAAGGGATCTCGAGAGGTTGGAGGAGGTCTTGCGCCAGCTCAAGTGGAGGATGTACAGGATGGAAGAAGGTCGAAGCGGAACGTGAGGAAACGTGGGGGGGAGGGGGGGGGGGG
>KZ820194.1:0-18950 GCA_003144235.1 Violaceomyces palustris | reverse complement strand
AAGAGACAGACTGCACTCTCATTGAAGGTAGAAAGAAAGCAAAGGCAACCCTCCTTTTCGAATCCCCTCCTTCCACCACCCGCGCACGACGTTCACGACGCTCGAAACCCCGTCTCCTCCGACCACAAGCGATCGCTTCATGGTCCTTTAGCATACAGGGAGAGAGAGAGAGAGAGAGAGAGAGAGAGAGAGAGAGAGAGAGATAGAGACGGAGCGATAGAGAAAGGACACTCTTTATTCCCCTCGACCCCCCAACCCCCACATCATCCCTCCCGGCGACATCGAGAAAAGGAAAGGGAAAGGACCGATCCTTCCTCATAGAAAAACGTAAAAAAAAAAAAGAAAAAGAAGAAAAGGTTGCAACCCCCACTCCTCGGCTACCGATGAGGTTCTCACTGCCAAGGGCGCTGACCGTAATGACGGCGGCGACGCTGCTGTCCCTCGACTTGGCCTCGGCCTCGCTCGTCGATCCTGGCTCCGAGGTCTTCCAGAGGCTGGCCGACCTGACGCGTCCCGCGTCGCAGAAGCACTTCCCCGGAGGCGCCGCCTCGGCCTCGATCCAATCGCTCCAAGACCAGGAGCCGCCATCCTCGTCCGAGGCCGGCGGAGTCAGGTGGAAGGTCGTACCCCAAGAGGTCGAGAAGCTCGGAGACGGAAAGCTCAACCAGCCCAACTTTGGCATCGTCTCGGTAGGCAACGCCGACAAGCTCGCCCAAGCTGGACGACCGGGAGGAGGAGGAGGAGGAGGAGGAGGAGGCGTGACCAACCCCGACTCGGCGTTCAGGGGGAGCAGCTTCACCCCCTTCAACCCCCCAAGCTTGCCCTTGGCCGTCAGGAGCCCTTGTGAGTGTCTCCCCCCCCCCGCTCTCTCTGCCTCTCTCCAACCCTCCCTACTCACCTCGACCCCTCTCCCGTCAAATCGCCATCAGACCTCAACGCCTGGTTGCCCTCGGGCTCGTACAAGTCGGCCACGCCTCCCAACAGCGTGGGGAACGGAGGTTACCTCTCCGGCCAGTGGGCCTCGTTCTGGACCTCGTCCTACGGCGCCGACGGCGAGTACCGCCTCGGCTGGACCGGCTACATCCGGATCGACGGCAAGACGTACCAGTGGATGGGCAACGGCTTCGGCACGCTCGTGGCCGAGGGAGAGTCGGCCCAGCAGCTCTCGGCGGAGTACACGGCCACCCGGACCATCTTCAACTTTTCCGCCGGAGGCGTCAAGTTCACCGTCACCTTCTTCACGCCCATCACGCCGGACGACTACCTGAGGCAGAGCCTCCCCCTCTCCTACATGCACTTCGAGCTCGACAGGAAGAGCTCCAAGGGCAAGAGCGTCCAGATGTACACCGACATCGACGAGAGGTGGGTGACGGGCCACGACTACGACTACGAGGACTACCCTTACGACGAGGTCTTCGAGACCAAGGGCAACTCTTCCATCTTCTTCGTCTCTCGCAAGAGGCCCCAGGTCTACACCGAGTTCCGACAGAGGGCCGAGTGGGGAAACGCCACCTACGCCGCCAGGAGCCACCCGGGCCTCACGTCGAGGAACAACAACAACATCGTCACCCAGAAGGAGTTCCTCGACCGCGGCAAGCTCACCATCGACCACGGGCCCGTGCTCGGCCCGGACAACTCGTTCGCCTTCGCCGTCGACTTTGACGCCAAGGGCGCCTCCTCGGACGCCCTCTTCGTCGTGGGCCACATGAGGAGCCCCTACGTCAACTACATCCGCAAGGTCGGCGGACCCGACTCGAACTCGACGCGCAGCTACCAGGAGGACCGGTACGGCTACTGGATGTCCAAGTACCCGAGGCTCTCGGACGCCGTCTCGTTCTTCATGGACGACTTCGAGTCGGCGCTGGCCAAGGGGATCAAGTTCGACCAGCAGATCGTCGAGGACAGCAAGAGGGTGGTGGGCGGAGGCAAGGTCGGGGACCAGTACGCGGCCATCACGCAGCTCTCGGTGCGCCAGGCGTTCGCCACGTTCGAGATCACGGTGCCCCTCAACTCGACGACGCGCAAGTACGACACGGACGACACGCTCATCTTCCTCAAGGAGATCTCGTCCAACGGCGACATGTCGACGGTCGACGTCATCTTCCCCCTCTTCCCGCTCCTCTCGTACACCAACCCGAGGCTGCTGAGGGACATCCTCCTGCCCATCTTCGAGTACACCGAGTCGGGGCTCTACCCGAACAAGTGGTGCGTGCACGACCTGGGCGTCTACCCGAACGCGTTCGGTCACAACGACGGCAACGACGAGCCGATGCAGGTCGAGGAGAGCGGCAACATGATCTGGATGACGCTCCACTGGGCGCAGCTGGTGGGCAAGAAGGAGTCGGTCGGCTTCCTTCAGAGCCACTACGCCATCATGAAGCAGTGGGCCGAGTTCCTGGTCGAGGACTCGCTCATCCCCGCCACGCAGCTCTCGACCGACGACTTCGCCGGCACGCTGGCCAACCAGACCAACCTCGCCATCAAGGGGATCGAGGGGATCGCGGCCATCGGTAAGATCGCCAGCCTGATCGGCAAGCAGGAGGACGCGCAGAGGTACTCGAACATCTCGTCGACCTACATCAAGCTCTGGCAGAAGTACGCCACCTCCAAGGACGGCAGCCACACCAAGCTGTCGTACCAGGACGACTCGTCCTGGGGGACGCTGTACAACCTGTTCGGCGACCGGATCCTCAACCTGGGCCTGGTCCCCACGCAGGTGTACGACACGCAGGACGCGTGGTACCGCCAGGTGGTGCAGGAGTGGGCTCTCCCCCTCGACTCGAGGCACAAGTGGTCCAAGACGGACTGGCAGATGTTCGCCGCCGCCACGAGCCGATCCAACAAGACGAGGGACCTGCTCATCGCGCTCCTCCACAAGTTTGCCAGCAACGGCAGGACCGACGCGCCGCTGACCGACCTCATGGAGAGCACCACGGGCGACTTCCCCAAGCAACCCGACGACCCTCTGATCTACTTTTTGGCGCGTCCCGTCGTCGGAGGACACTTTTCGTTCCTCGCCCTCGACAAGGCCGACCGAGCCAACGGCGTCGTCGCCGACCACAGCGAGGTCCCACTGGCTCCCGTCAGCGCGGGTCGAGCTTCTCAGAAGGCGTTCGGACTCGTCGATCGTCTCGAGAGGAGGTCGGTCAGGAGGTCGCCGAGTTGAGCCCCTTTCTGTAGGAGACGACAAGGGTTGAATGGAGAAGAATCGAGAGAGCGTCTCGTGTGTGTGTGCGTGTTTGAATTCAAAGGTCTATCTTCGTATCCTTCTTCGTGTACAAAAATGTGAAAGGGTGGGGGGAAGGAAGGATATCTTGTCTAGCCATCAGGGTTCTCCTTGACCCACGTCGATCAGAACCGGCTGCTCTTCGGGATACCTACACCTGGTGGACTCGATGTCCTCGAGGAGGTCGTTGAAGCACCACTCGACGGCCTGAGCTGCCCAGAAGTGATCGCAGTGCTCGGCCTCGTCCTGCCTCTTTGCTCTGAGGAGCCTGACCTGAGGTTCCTTGTCCCTCAACCTCTCGAGCAGGGGTTCGGTGAGGACCAAAAAGTCCATCCCACCGTAGTAGATGGAGAGGGGCGGGAAGGAGTCTTGCCACCACTTTTCGGCTTGAGGGTCTAGTACGCAGCCTCGGGAGGCGAAGCCGTCCTTTCCTGCCCACCAGTAGATGGAGGCCGACGAGACGGGCTGGGGTGTGAAGCGGAACATCTTGGGTTTCCTCCTGGCCAACCAGTTGGCGTCGGTCCAGGCGAAGAGGAAGGCGAACATCTGGTACCCGAGTAGCGAGTAAGGGTAGGCTGGCGTCCAGTCGTACGAGAGTTTCATGAGCGGGATGAAGTCGAGGACCCCGAAGAACCTCTTCCACCTGGACCACTCGAGATCCCTCAGCGTCGTGAACGGGAAGCAGGAAGTCAGCGGTCCGGCGAAGACGGCGGGGGCCAACGCTCCAAAGTAGCTCAGCTTCTCTCCTAGCTCCGGTACCATCCCCTTCGAAAGCGAGATGAATGCCGTCCCGTTGCCTTGCGAGTGACCGATGAAGGCGATCTGATCAGGGGGTTCAGGGGTTGTTTCGACGTTAGTCATCCGATCTTTCCAGGAAACCTTCCGGTGACTTCTTCCACCTCCCTTTGGGCTTTCGCTCACCTTGTCGTACCCCGTCTCCTTCCTCACGTGGTCCACCAAGGCCGGGAGATCGTAGATGGCCAGCTCTCGAATGTTGTAATCTAGGATTTGTTTTCCCCACGTTGAAGGGGTGGAAGGAAGGGTCAGCGTCCCACCCGAGGAAGGGGGTCATGTTCGAGGCCCGCCCCCCCCCCCCCCCCAAAAAAAAAAAAAAAAAAAAAAGGAAAAAGGTGAACGTGGCAAACCGCACGCCGACTCACCCCAGAACCTTGGGTCGCTCCTCTTGTACTTTTTGTGACCCATGTCAAACACGCCTCGGTTGTTTCCGAGGAAGACCTGGTAGCCGCCTTGCCTGGCGAGCCAGAAGGCTAGGCTCCGCTCCTCGGAGGTGACGAAGGAGCCCGAGGACTGGAAGAGGCCGTGCATGATGAGGACGGGGAAGCCTCCCCTGCCGTCCGACTTCTTCTTGTGGGTCGTCTGGGGGTCGATCACCCTGTGCATGCGCAGGTAGTAGCCGTCCTGGGTCTCGACCGTCTCGTTGACGATCTCGAAGCCGCAGTTCTTGGCGTAGTACCTCACATCCTTGACCAGCTTCTCCTTGGCCCACCTAGGAGGATCGTCCCAATCGGCCTTGCCACCCTCGTCGTCGGCTCGAGACGAAGAGAGGTAGGCCGGTATGGCCGAGAGGAGCCTGACGGAGAGGGCCCAGTTGACGACGAGGACGAGGAAGAAGGAAGAAGTGACGTTGGCGGCAGCCTGGGAGAAGAAGAGCCTGAGCCTCGAGAAGATGGTCGGCGAGCCGTAGGCTGGCGCGCCACCCCTCCTCGCAAAGATTCGACTGAATCGGCTCGAGGGGTCTCCAAAGACGGGCTCTGTCGAATCGATTGGGGAAGGGAGGCGGGAGGATTCGAAAGAGAGAGAGGGGGGAAAGGAGAAGGGAGACTGGACGATGGATCAGCTACGGGATGCGAAGGAGGGGGTTTGTATGCAGGCAAGGAACCGACCTTCGAAGCCAGTGGGGACGTGAGTGTAGAGCGCGCTGCCAGAGATGGCCTCGCTGGTGGGCCTGTCGACCCTGATCCTCATCGAAGCGGCCGAGGTGGGCCTGGAGATGGGATCGTAGGAGCTCGAGGCGCTCTGCCTCTTGAAGAGGTCGGTCTGAGGGAGGGGTGATGGGAGTAGGGTCGAAGTCTCCTTGAGGTTGGCGTCGTCGTCGTCATCTCCTTCGTCGATGTCGAGGTCGAGCGCCGTGGGCTTTGGGATGGTGGACGAGGGTTGTTTGAGTTGCTGACCACCACCACCACCACCCCCGTTGAGTTTGGCCTGGTTTAGTGAGGATGGCATGGTGGTCGCGGGGGTTGCGACGCCAGCGTGAGGGGAAGGTTTTGTGAGGAGGTCACTAAAAAAAGGGGGGGGGGGGGGGGTTTCGAAATGGGTTGGGTTCCAGAGTTCTAGGGTTGGGGGTTGGGGGTTGGGGTTCAAAGGTTCGATTCGTAGGTTGGGGCTCAGCACAGGTAGAGGCAAGCTTGTGCTTGTTTGGAGGGAGGAGGAAAGGTGTCAAGGTCGAACGAGGAGGAGGAGCAAGTTATGGTAAGGATGAGAGACCAGGCTTTGGGATTTCGATAGGGCTTCGCTCTCTGCCTGCCATGGTTGGTGCTTTGGGTGTTGTTGTGCATGTCTGTGTGCCAATCATAAATAATACAGTGCGTCTTTTGTTTGTGTTTGTCCACCCCTCCCTCTCTCCTCGCCTTGGCTGAAATTCATGTGATAATCCGGAGCCATCGACCGAGTGCAGAGACGGTCAAGTGCGTGCATGCGGTGCAGGCGCATGGACTCGAAACCCTCCACCACTCCGAACGCACCAGCATCCAACTCGGGCTAATCGACGTAAGAACAGGAGTGGATCGGGGTAAGGAGAGGGAAAGGTGGAGGGTGGGGAAGGTGAAGGCTGCGAATATCATCCCATCACCCCTCACTGCCCCGACGCTTTTCTGATGACACATGCAGTGGGAATCCGTTTCCATCTCTTTCCTCCTCTTCCTTCTCTCTTCCCTTTCCCTTCCCTCCAAGCCTGCCTGCCTGTATGTACTCCCTTCCCCCCGTTCACCTCTGCGAGGATCGAAAACGAGGGGGGTGGAGCTTGGTCGAGGCCGACCTGGGATCTTGCGACGCGCATACGGCCAATCTCCACGTTTTCCCACTCCTCACGACGAAGCGCGTGACGTCGAGCGCGTTACAACTTGGTGAGAGAGAGGGAGAGAGAGGGAGAGGGAGGAAGAGGGAGGGAGAGAGAGAGGTGATCTCGATCCTTCCCCCGATTCAGCGACGACGACGACGACGCCACCTCCACCTCAGCTTGGGGTTCGTCGTCATCAGATCATCTCGGCCACCCCTCGTCGACTTTCGAATGGGACACGGATATCTGCTGGTGGATGGGTTTCGGTGGCGGTACGCGCTCGCCCCCCTTGGTTGGCCCAGAAGAACCACAACAGGTTGAACCGGGTTCCAACACCGGGCTTATTCGAGCTTGTGTCGTTGTTGTTGTTGTTGCCGTGCTTGGGTTGGATGAAATGATCAATGACGCTACAAAGTTTTCCTCTGCGTGAAACGAGGGCCGAGCTGGTTGGTTCTGCAGCCGGAGTGTGTGTGTGTGTGAGGTAGAGTTGCCGAAGCGTGACCTTCCCCCCCCCCCCCCCCCCCCCCCCCCCCCCCCCCCCCGTTCGCCCCCCCCCCCCCCCCCCCCCCCCCCCCCTTTCTCGCCCCCTTTTCCTGATCGTTGCTCCACTTGACCCCAAAAATCCTCGCCAAGACGAGTCTATTTACTTTTTTTTTTCTTTTTCTTTTCCTCTCTTTCTCCCTTCACGGATTCGAATGTGGAAAGGAAAACTTTTCCCAACACCTCGGCCCACACGTCGCTTTGCTCATCCTCCCCGCGATCCCCCTCTCCTCTCACGTCTCTGTCACCTTCCCTATCACCTACCTCTCGAGCCCATCCTCATCATCCAGAACCAGGATCGGATCCTACCTCCCTCTCCCATTCCACACCCTCCCCGACAGCCCTTGACAATCTGCATCCAGAGAAGAGGACGAGGAAGAAGAACCGACCAAGGGCGAAGGACGAAAAGGGATCCTACAGATGGTCAACAGGAGAAGCTCGATCGCGTCAAGCTCGGTCCAACAGCAGGCCGAGTCCGAGAGGAACCTGGTCAGCTGCACCATCCAGATCCTGAGGCAACCTCTGGCTTTCCTCGCGCAGTCCTCGTCGGCTCACCATGCCAGTGGCTCGATAGACGACGTCGCCCTCAGCCACGAATCCGAAATCATCGTCGGAAGCTCACCGGGGAGACACCTTCGGCAGTGAGTCAACCTTGGCAGGGGAAAGGCGGGAGAGGGAGAGGCGGTGACGGCCCGAGAGGTTCCCATCAGCACATGGCCATTCGTTTCCCCCACGCTCACTTTCTCTTCGCTCCCCCTTGCTTTCGCTCGGCGCGCTCGCTCTCCGCCCCCAGCGTTCATGACCACCTTCGGATCCTTCTAGACGTGATCCAATCGCCCGAGTTCAAGTCACCAGACCCGCACGATCTACCCGTCGTCGACTACGACCAGAGGTCGAGGCGGAGGCTTCCAGAGCTCGAAACGTCGTGCTCGGTCGCCCTGGAGGAGTTCGAGAAGCTGGTGAAGAGGTTGGAGGAGTCGTTCGATGGATCGGGTACCATCTTTGGCAGGAGGCTAAAGCTTCGAGCCACGACACCCGTCCTGGTCGAGATGGAAACCACGGTCGGCAGGGAGGTGAGTGTGACCGACAAAGCCTCCTCAACCCGACCCCATTTTCCAATCGAGTTCCTTGGCCCACTGTGTCACAAGACGATTGACCTATTTCACCTTGACCCAAAATCCTACCCAATCCCAGCTATGGTGAGCTAGTCTCTCTTTTTTTTTCACTCGAGGTCCTTGCCGGACCAACCATGGAGCTGTTTCGGTGCTGACCCTCCCTCCTCCTGCATGCACGAATCGACGATGAACCCCTCCGCTGACGCTACCGACGCCGTCCCGACCTGAAACGGATCAGGTTCTGTGCTTTGCATTCAAGTGAGTTCCGAGAAGAGCTGGGGTTCCCCTCCTGATCACGAGCTTCGATCCCTTCCATCCTGGGTCGTGGTGTAAAATGCTCACACGATCCCGAAACATCCTCTCCGCGATCCGCCATCCTTGGTCTCTACACCGGAAATCCGCATACCTTTGGGGGGGGGGAACAAAAACAAGTCCACCACTACGCACTGGCAAGGGTGATCCTGACCAAGGAGTTGGGTCTGGAGATCGACCCTTGCTTCGGCGTCGCTCCCTCCACGCTGGTCTTCAGGGAATGGAGGAAGAACGCGGACGAACCGAACGAACCGCAGCAAGGCTTGGGTGAAACCATCAGGGCCAGGTTGTAGCTCGGTCGCTCTTCCTCCCTCATTCCGACCTCTCCTTCCTCCCTTTCGTACGATCCACCACAACCCACCCACCCCTCGTTCATGACCCCTTGGGACCTTTTCGCATTCCCCTCCTCTCTTGTCCCTAAACCCTCCCCTCGTTCCTGGTCAAACGAACCTCGAGAACCCGCGGCTCCCACCTCACCCTCCGTTCCAACCTCTCCCGCCTCTCCTCAAAGGGGAGGGGGGATCTTTGCTACTTTCCCAACTGAGCACGTCCACGCATCAGCCATTCCCACGCCGCCCAAAGTCAAGTCACAGCCTTTCAGGCACGATGACGAACTTTTTGTGTCATTCTTTTCAATTTCCCGATCAGTCCTCCCTTTTTTTGAGTTGGGGGACGATGACTGAAAGGGTGGGGGGGACGGGATGGGGAGATAGTGTAACCGTGACAACATGTTCCTTGGCCAAGAGTCCGAGGGAGTGGGTAGGGGGGAGACAATTGTTTTTCTTCCCCCTTTCGTCCTTTTGAAATAATTTCATTCGACCTTCTCTTCGCCTTCGTCTCTTATAAGTATTGGTTTTCTTTTTCTTTTCATTCTTCAAGGAAAAAAAAGGGAAGAATTTTAAAGCCAACGACCAAGGAGAGAAGAAAGGATCTTCCTCCCCCACCCCCCGGGGCCCTTCGGAAGGATGAACAATCATGGGATCGCACCCCGGCGTGCCACTTTTTTTGGGGGGGATCATTCTCCTCTCCTTTCATCAGTTTGGACCTTGAGACCCTCCTCCAGGTGGACCGAGTTGGGAGCCTTGACCTCCTCCGGCGGCGGCGACGGCCATCATGTATTGCATCTGTTGCATCTGTTGAAGTTGCTGGGGTGTGAAACCTCCCCCTCCTCCTCCTTGCATTCCAGGTTGACCCATGATTTGGCTGATCTGCTGAGACATGTTCAAGGGTCCCATGGACGACATCATCAGAGGGTTCATACCGCTTATCGGTGAAGGTCCTCCTGTCTGGTTCGAAGGAGGCTGTTGTTGTTGCTGTAGTTGTTGTTGTACGGTGGCGGAGGGGTTTGACATCATGGACTGAGGCTGCTGACTTTGTTGTTGTGTGGGTACACCTTGCATACTCCCCATACCACCTGGTCCAGCAGCCATGTTGATCCCACCACCGCCCATAGCGTTCAAGGGGTTTCCTCCACCCATGCTTTGATTCATCATGTTCATGAACTGGAGGTTTTGCGGCTGCTGGGCTTGAAGCTGGGCTTGCAGCTGGGCTTGCCGAAGTTGCTGTTGATGTTGGGAAAGGCCTCCCTGGCCTAGGCCGGGATCGTTGCCTGGGGCGACCGGAAAGCCCGCACTGCTGCCGTTGGTGGCCCCACTTCCCAAACCCATCCCACCCGCCGCGGCGATCGTGCTCGGCGACGCTTGAGTCGGGCTCTGACTCTGGATGGGTGACTGTTGTGGTTGAGCCTGGCCCTGCTGCTGCGCCGCCCTGAGCTGGTGAGACTGGATCTGAGCCGCGTACTGTTGCCTCAGTTGCTGTTGGATGTGAGGCGGCAGCGCCTGCAGGTTGGGGAAGGCAGCCATCATGGCGTTTTGGATCTGCTGCTGCATTTGCATTTGCATCTGCTGCTGCTGCTGCTGCTGCTGCTGCTGCTGTTGATTTTGAGGGTTGCCACCGACAGCCGATGGTGGTGGCTGCGCCGCGCTCGAATGCTGGGATGACGTGGGCGAAGGAGCGTAGTTGGCCGGCGAGCCTCTGTTTTGGCCACCCGCAGCAGGTGAGCCAGCTTCGCTAGCCAAGTTGCCCGAACCTTGACGGGCCCTCTGCGGAGGCGCGTTGAAGCCTCCAGAACTTCCGGGCCTTCCACCAAGATGAGAAGGAGTGCCTGTCCTGGCAGGAGTGTTTGGCCTCGAGCTGCTCGAGCTTCCGGGCGGGTTCGAGCTTCCGCCGCCACCGCTGAGCAAGCTTTGTTGGAAAGACGGATGGCCAGCTGTCTGACTCGGGGTGGTCGCCTGCATGAACAGTTGAGGATGGCTACCGAGCATGGGGCTACTCGAGGCCCTTCCTGGGCTGCTGCCGTGATGAGAGCCTGGGCCTACGCTCCCCATACTGCCTCCTCTCGCTGGGCTGTTCATCATGCCGTTGGTGGCTCCCTGCATTGGTTGTTGTGGACTCTGACCTTTACCTTGAGCAGAGGATGGCGGCCCAGCCGATGCGGTTTGCTGTTGATGTTGCTGCTGCTGCTGCTGCTGCTGCTGCTGCTGGATCTGCTGTTGCCTTTGCCGCTGGAAGGCGGCATTCTGCATCGTTGTCATCTGTTGCATTTGCACTTGAAGGGGGAGGTTCCTAAAGTTCGGGACATTCGCCTCCATGTACGCCACAAAGGGATGCGTCTGCTGCCCCTTCATATGAGTCTGAAGAGCGTGAAGGTTCGAGAGAGCGTTCGGTCCAAAAGCTTGGATCAAAGCTTGCGCCTGGGGATTGCTTGCTGCGGGTCCGCCTTGTGTAGCGCCGGCGGGTTGGACCGATGTCGGGCTAGGCGCTGAAGGTTGTGCTTGGGATGGGGACGGAGCCTGGGGTTGCTGTGGCTGCGGGGAAGGCTGGGACGACGGCTGCCGAGCTTGTGCGATCTGGGGCGGGACTTTAGCGGGCGGTTGTTGTTGGCTCGACAGTACCTGATCTTGCTGCTCACTCATCTGCATACTTGTCACAAGGTTCTCCTGCAACGTTGTGGTTTGAAGCGAAGGTGCCTGGAACGGCACTGACGTCGGAGCTGAGGTCGAGCCCTGGAGCTTCACTTCCCGAGTCCCCGGATGGTTCTGGATCGTCGAAGGAGCAACCTGCCCCGGCGTCGTGTTTGACACTCCCACTGATGGTGCTGCCGTCACATTGGCGGAAGCAGGGGTACTAAGCATACTTTGGGGCGTGCTAGACCACTGGTGAGATTCAGGCTTCACCTTGATAGGCTCTGTGTGTTCGGACTTTGGCAGAGGCGCCGCAGCTTTCCTTCCGTCCTCGGAATCGACCAATGAGCTTTCATCATGTGATCGTTTCCTGCTGCCGGCGGTAGGAGTTGCTGATTGATGAGCTCCACCCACCTCGTACGAAGACATCAGTTGCTCGTAAAGGATGGTGAGAGGTGAAGCCGCTGTGTTTGGAGTCCTCGGGAAAGGCTCGAGTTTAGGAGGAACAGTGATAGGAGTTCTACCCTGATCGCCCGATGGCCGATGTGTCTTGTCAGCCATCCCCGCCAAGAAGCCCAAATTCCCTTGCAATCGGATTGCAGCCCTGCAGAGACCATTTTTGGTTTGGAAGGCAAACAGTGAGAGGTTTGTGTGATTGAGTGATCAGTCAGCGTCAGCTTGAAGCCTTATCTTAGGGCGCTCCCATCGAGAGGACTCACTCTCTGTATATTGGGTCTGTGACAAGATTCTTTCCCTGCAGGTTGACACAAAGCCTGGAAAAGGTGGGATACGATGGTGCGGCAAGCATTTAGTCTACCTGGATCTGTGCTTGATGATCGTGATACAAAGAGAGACTTAGACTCACCTGATCAGCTCCTTGTTGATCCGCAGCACCAATGCAATCCTCTTCTCCATCGCATGCTTTGGTGTTGATGGAGCTGTGTTCGGTGTAGAGGATACCTTTGTGGGAGTCTGCGATGGGGTCTGGGTAGGGGCGCGAGGGGCTATCCGATCTGTAGCTGGCTTGCTGGATGTTCCAGAAGGGTCAGCACTGGTAGCAGGATTGGGACTTGAAACCTCCTCCGATTGGGAAATCCGTGCCAGTATCGGTGCTGGCACAGTAGCAGGAGCTGTTGTTGCTTCCACATTCGCAGAGGAGGTCGGCGCTGAGCCGACTTCTTCGCTTCCTTTCGGCTTCGAAGCCCCTTGAATCCCAGCATCGTTACCGCTTGCAGTCTCAGGCTGAGCTTTTGAAGCTTCCGAAACCACCGAGTCTTGGCCTTCAGAGACAGGGGCGCTTTGCGCTGGCGATGCAGTTGAAGCAGCCAGGGGACCAGCTGCGGCAGGAGCGTCATGGTCGACCACTTTTGAAGCGGTTTGCGCCTCTGCTGCTCGGCCATCCTGTGTTTGAGCATGCAGCGAGCCTAGAGATCCAGTTCCGGTCGGGGTTGCGACGGGCGGCGTCAGAGGGGCCGAGGTGAGAGTCAAGTGAGGAGCAAGCGGGGGGGCCGGCACAGTGGACTGCTGCAGATCCAGCGGTTGTCCATCTTCGCTCATGTGTGCGCTGGCTGCCGCATGCATCTGCTCCGCGGTGGCAGGAGCAATAGTTGTGGTGGGTGAACGCGTCTCACGGCTAGCCGCTCCACCGCGTTCGAAATCTTTACTTTCTGATGCCAGTGTGTGACCATCGAGCGTTTCTGCAGCAATTTGCGCATCCACATGCCCATCTTCCCCTGCCCCTTCGCCAGCGCCATCGGGCTTTACCAAGGAACCCGCGTCCGGTGTAGTAGTTGACGCAGGCAGCTCGTTCGCTATGACCTCGCTCTCCTCTCCTGCTTCGGGCTCAGCCAGCGCTCCAGTTGCTTCTTCCGAACCTGCACCACTTGGTGCCAGCTGATCATCAGCATTACTATCAGCTTCGGCCCCAGTCTGTGATGGGAAGGGATCTGCTCCGTTCCTCATCTCGATATCGATGGAGGCCGGACCGGTCGTGTCGTCAGCAGCCTCATCCGCCCCTGCTAGCATTTTCGACGACGTTTGTCCGGATGCCAAACCACCCTCGTCGTGGATAGCTGGACCATCGGGTTGGCTCAAGTCTTGGTCAGACTGGCCTGGTTTCGAGATTGGTACGGCCAATATAACACTCTCTTTATCTTGTGGGCTGGCGCTGGCGGCCATGGCCAAGGGTTCGGAAGAGGGCATGGAAGGGGGTAAGGCCCAGAGTTCAGGATCATGTGTCGTTCCCGTGGCTGGATCCGGGCCATCATTGGCTCGAAGCTCTGCTTGCTGAACAGGGAAGGCTTGTGCTGGTGGCGTGGATTCTTCCTTGAAGGACGATGCAAATGGCGGGTCTGCGGATAGGTCCGCCACATCTGTGGCCCTATCTGACGGAGCGGACAGTGGGGCACCTTCTACTTCGACCGATGCTTTAGACCGACTCCCATCATCAATCATGAACCCATCCCCATTCAAGTCCAAGGTGCCATTGCTCTCGTCAGCGAGGCTGTCATTCTGCGCTGAGGCATCTTGCAGGGCTTTTGACGGCAAGATCGAAGACGCGACTTGGTCGTTCGAACCAACCATCATCCCGGATGCCTTATCGGTGCCTTCTGTTCCATCTGGCCGCCGCTCATGCCTATCATCGCTATGAGAGACTTGGCCCACAGGCTCTGCTTGCCTCGATTCATTTTCTACCGCACCTGTCTCTGCTGCGGGTAGCCCCGAGGAAGATGGATCGGTCAGACTCAGCGAAGTGCCCGACGCGTTCTTTCCTTCCTGATCGCCGTTGTCCGCCGCAAGGATGGCCGATCGTGGTTCGCTACCTTCATCGCTGCCCTGACCTTGAGACCTCGCAAGAGCTGAAGGATCTGGAACGACGGCATTCGGCTGGGGCATCGGAAGCGTGACGAGATTCGGATCAGTTCCTGAGTGGCTCGGATCATGCCCATGCTGTTTTTCCAAGGAGACCTGTGAAACGGAGGAGGAGTTGGTAGACTCTGTGGGCCGATCCGTTGATGAGGAAGGGTTTGAGACGGACATCCGTGACGCTGCTCGCTGCAAAGCGGCAAGTGGCTTGATACCGCTTTTGCTGTATGAGAATGCGCCTTCGCTTTTCGATAGTCTCCAGGCCCTGGAAGCAGGATTGGGACACCTTGTTTTTCGTCCCTTCGGCGATGGTGGGTGTGGGCCCTCTGTACTTTATTTCACTTTCTTCTTGTTTTAGAGTTCAGCCTGGGTCCTATCCTTTTCCTTTTCCTCTTTCTTTTCTTTTCTTTTGTTGTTCACCTTTTTCTTCTCTTGGGTTCCCAGTTAAAGCTGCTAATTCGAAGACATCAGCCGAAGATCCCTAGAGCGAGCGGCGAAGTAAGTAATCAAACTAGATGGTCGGAAACCTGCAGCCGTCCCATCCAGTGGCTGAGAAGAAAGGTCTAGTGTGCGTCGGATGATTGAATGTGAGGGATTGGTGGAGGGATGGGAAGTTTGTTTGGACCCGATTGGACCTGATCCTGGACCCTTCGCACGAGAAGAAGGGAGGTGGCGGAAGTTGGCGGGATGGCGGGATGGCGAGCGGAGAAGAGAGCTGCAATCTCTTCCCCTTCTCCTTGGCCGAGAGCTCGTACGATTGTTTAGGAGGAGAGGTATAGGTAGAGGGGAGGGGGAGAGAGGGGGGGGGGAGGGATTTAGGAAGGGAGATGATCGGGGCCAACGAAGGAGAGGACGCCGTTGCGCTTGGGACAGCGGATGGAAGAGGGGGGGGGAAGTAAAAGATGGGTGAAAAAAATTTTGGGGGAGGGGGAAGGGGAGAGGTTTGGGTGAAGACGAAAGAAGAACGCAGTGCCCGATGGCTTGTGAGATTAAAAAGCGATTCTTGACAAGGAAGAGAGAGAAAGAGAGAGAGAGAGGCTCTCCCCTGGCCGCTTGGGTTCTGGTTGGTGAGGAGAGGGGTTTCCGCGATTTGTGATATTAGTATGAGGAGATGAAAAGAAAGAAGAAGTGAACACGGGCGTGAAAACGGGGGCGGATGGGTGGAGCGAAGGGAGGGGTCGAAGTCAGAGAGAGTCGCGATCGCGAATCGTACGAAAAGTAGTCTCGCGGGGTCCAAAGGGGAAAAAGGAGAAGGGGGAAGGTAGGAAGAGGAAAAGGGGGAGAGACGGGAGAAGGGAAATAGGGGAGAGAAAATCGGAAGGGCGACGGGAAAAATAAAAAGGGAATTTAGGTAGAAATGGGCAGGCGCGGGGGAAAAGGATAAAAAAAAAAAGGAAAAAGAAAAAGGTGGAGAGACTAGGAAGGGCAGCACCAGGCTGGGGTGGGTCAAGGCGCTGTCGGTCAGAGTCAGAGTAGTATACCTCAGCTGTAGTTGGGTGTTCAAGACTCGAGTCAGCGCCGGCGAGGTGGATTCCAGTCAGGCCTGGGGACTGGACGCCCGCCTGGGGTATCAGAGTCATCCGAAGAGGCAGTACATACAGTAGTCCTGAGTGAAGGATGGTGAGTTGGTGAACTTATGACTCAATCCCTGTGCTGAGCCTTGGGAGTAAAGCATTCATGATTTTCATCCACGATTCCACTTCAAGTTGTGGGTTGGAGTGAGGGAGTTGGATCGAAAATAAAGATCCACTTAACTCATCACTTACTAGTCACTACTATCCATAAGATAATCTTTGGGATCTCACTTTGATCTGATTGTAATCAATACCTGTACAACTGTGGACCGGGCAGCAGCATCTGCAGCAGCGGTGCTTGATCCAGCTAGCCGCCGATCTGGGATGCGCAGCCCTCGACGTGATCGGAAGGTGGAAGGTTTGGTGAGGAGGCGCGTCTACTCCCAAGTTGGGACACCCACAAGCGGAAGAAGTACAGTAGAGGGAAAAGTAGGAAGAGAGAGTCACAATAATAACATCTCCTAGGGAACAATGAGAATCGTAAGTGTTCGATGAGTCTTGAGTCTTGACTCTTGACCGAGACAACTCCAAAAAAAAATCTCTTAGCCACTTGGCCTTATTCTAACTCACCAGTGACCACTAACACTTACATAAGTGAGACCCATGACCAAACTGCACACACACAGACACACACACGCACTACTCGTATCCTTAACTCTGGGCTTTGATTGGTGAGCGGTAACCATCCCCAAATCCAACCAAGGCAAGACTCACGAGTCAAGGATCTCCTTCCGACTCTCGCCTTCACTCCAGATGGATCAGGGCAAGATGCGTTGTTGAGAAACAAGGGTGAAGCAAAGAGGGGCGCTTCTTTGTCAAAGAGTTGGGGAATGAACGGAACATGTAGGAAGGTTGCTGTTTCCCTGCCAGATTCGGGTTGCTGCCTTCCAATCGGAGGGTATAGAGCGAGATCGGAATAAAGGGTTGGGGGAGGGGTGATCTGACAAGAACAAACAACAAGAGAAAGGCCTTGAACCCCGATGCTCTCCACCCAGGTAGCCTTTCTTTCTTGGGTGTTCCACCTGTGAGAAGAAAGAAGAACAAAAAAACGGAAAGGAAAAGGATTCGATCAAAGTTACAAACAAACCTAAAAAGAAAAAAAGAAAGAAAAAGGAAGGAAAAGGGGCCAGGGAAGCCTGAGTCGGTATTCATGTGGTCGGAGGGATCATTATCTATTAGATCTTTAACCATCCTTTTTTCGATTAGTTTTCGGTCCTTGGCTTTCCTCTCCTTCCTCGCCGATCTTTTTTAAGGTGTGCTCTCAAACAAAAGACGGCCTAAGAACCGCTTTCACCCTCAAACGTTACCCCTTGGTCCATGATCAACAGTTTTGGTCGCAGCCAGAGACGATGATCTGCGTCTGCCGGGTTGGGGTTTTGGGGTTGTGTCCATGGGCGCAGAGAAGGCGAGGGCAGGAGGAAGGCTTGCATGAGGATTAGGAGGATCTCATCATCGTCACCAACAAAAGGGAGCTGCGGAGTAGGAAGATGAGAGGAAGAAGTCAGGAGGGCGAAACCGGGTCCCCCGCCTTCCCCTACCCCTTTCAAAACTCTGAATTCAGAGAACACACACACCTAACATGGTGATCAGCAAGCCCAGGGTCCTTGAGAGCGTTTGAAAGGCAAGGTGGATCCGATCTCGATTCTGAATAGGACAGTAGTACTGTGATGTGATGGTGATCTTGACGTGAACGTGGCGGCGACGGGTTGGGGTTTGTGGTTTGCTTTCCCTTCCTTGGAGTATAAGCGCCTCTCCTCGAATTCGACCGGGCCCAAATCTCGGTTGGTGGAACCGCTGTGAGGTGATGCAAGTTGTTAGCCTAAGAAAAAGTCCCTCATGGTGAGACACTTCCCCGCGGCCCGCAAGCATGTGAGAACGAAGCCATCTCGTCGTGAATAAGCTCGGGTGCGGAGTCTTGGAACGATCATGGTTCCCAATTTCGATTGACCACATACAAGCAACATTGTGCGTGAGTAAAATCGTGATCTCTCAACGACTGAGGAAACCAACCCCTCGGGGAGGGGAGACCAGCCTCATACACTACTTCCGACCCACATTCGATGTATGCACATCCATTCGCTGGGAGTTCGGACAAACAAGACCTGGGGTGGGAGGGCGTGGGGGAAGAAAGCGATAGATGCAGTCGTCGGTAAGAATCGAGTGTGATGATGATGCCGGGTCAAATCCTTCCCACGCGGGGGGTGAGGGGAAGGGGGGGGGCAAAAGGTTTAGGGCCATCAGGATGATACGAATCTCAAGAAACTTGGAAGGAGTACGGTGCTCAAACTCATTCATCCATCCATCCAGCCTGGGGGTCAAAGGGGGGAAGGGACAACTTGAAGCGAAGCGGGTGGATATCGATCGACGGGCTTGAAAAGGTTAGGACGACTCGCGAGACTGGCGAACTCACCTGCATGAAGGAACTTTCCTCTTCTCCCCCGCCCCTCCTCCTGCTTTCGCCATTCACGTTTCTCTCTCTCCCTCCCTCTCCTTCTCCCTCTCCCTTTCTTTCCTCTTCCTCCGTAAGGTTGGGTTTCGTTTCGTTTTGTTTTCGTTCAGCTTGGGGTCATGTTTGATTTTGATATTCCTGTCGTTGATGCTTTCTTAGTCTCTCCCCCTCTCCCTCTCTCTCTCCCCGACCCCGTCCCGATTCCCTAACTTATTGCCGGGCTGCAGATGCTAGGCGCATGGAGATGCATCCGTCGGTCGGTGGCAAAGCATGGATTGACCTTCTCCCCTCCCTTCTTTCCCCCGTGTCCCCCCACCACGTTATCATTTCAGAATTTGGGACTCCGCCACCCTTGCTCATCCATCACTCATCACTTGACTCTTGGCCTTGCCTGCGTCAATCAAAACCAGGGATGGAAAAAAAAATATGCTTGACCCATCCTTTCCCTTCCCTCCTTCCCCTCCTTCCGTCTCTCGATCTCTCAATCCCTCCCTATCCCTTGCCTAATTAGTCTTGGTGCGGTGCCCATGAGTAATAATTCGAAAGCCAAATGAGATCGGAGACTCTGCCTGCTTTTTAGCGTGGATCCTCTGGATTCCAGATCGACTTCCATGACTTTATGAAATGTTTCACGCACCACCCCCGGCTCATGCAATGAAGAGAGAGAGAGAGAGAGAGAGAGAGTGGAGAGCAGGTGAGAATCAAGCACAATGAAATCATAACCAACGAAGGGGGTCGGTGCTTGGGAAGAGGGATCATGCCTTTGGAGACGGAACGAGGTTGGGGCTTTTTTTCCTTTTTTCCTTTTTTTTTTTTTTTTTTTTTTTTTT
>KZ820193.1:0-19031 GCA_003144235.1 Violaceomyces palustris | reverse complement strand
GGGGATTAGGCATGTTGAGTGTTCCTCGCACCCTATCCTCGTTCGGCTTGGGTCCTGAGAGAAAGTTTCGTGATCGAAGGGGAAAAGTTGGCTTACGTTAGAAGATCGGGGTCCGATTGGGGGGATCCTTTATCGGGGAGGGGGGGGGGGTTGGGGGTGGGACAATTACGCCATTTTAGGTAAAGGTGTGGTGGGTGTCCCCGTGCGAGGTGGGGAACTCCCTTCATCCTGAGTTGGATGAGTTAACCCCGAGGGAGTGGGGGGCGGGTGGACTCGATCTTTCTTTTCTCCACAGAGAGAGAGAGGGGGTGTGCGCATCCCAAGTGAGATTGTTCGTCTTTCAACCACCTACCTTCTTCACCACCATCTCTCCCCATCCACTAAACCAATCCAAAACACTCACACACAACCAAAAAAAAAAAAAAAACCCACACTCAGAAAACGAAAGAAAGAAGAAAAAAAAATGGCAGCCAAACAAGTCGCTGAGAAGTTGATCTCGGAGCACCTAGTGACGATCTTTTCAAAGACCTACTGCCCTTACTGTACCAAGGCAAAGGGGGTGATCGGTTCTTTGGGTTTGGATTCTTCAAAGGTTGGATTGATCGAGTTGGATACCAGGGAGGATGGGGGTGAGATTCAGGTGAGAGTTTTTGGGATGTGGACAACCCTTTTTCCTCCCCCTTTCCTTCGTGATGCTGATCCCACCTTCCCGAACCCCCCTCCCCCCACCCAGTCCTACCTGGCCGAAAAGACAGGTCAGAGGACCGTCCCCAACATTTTCATCAACGGAAACCACCTAGGAGGCTGCGACGACATCTTGAAGGCTCAGGCTTCTGGAAACCTTCAGAAGCTCATCTCGGCTTGAAAGAAAGGGGGCTCCTTTCCGTCTCTCCCAAACGGGAATCCAAGGAACCCCTGGATTCTCCCCCATGTAATTCCCCTCCCTACTCTTCCCCACTTGGAAGGGAGAATGAATGTTTTGAAAGAAAGAGAGGAAGAACAGATCGGACATGTTTGGACAGAGGATGTTCGATCCTGCACAGAGGAGGGACGCCGAACGGGTCTGTGGGGTCTTATCGTAGTGACGAGGGCGCTTCGAATTCATGACGCGCGTTCAAGATGAGCTTCGGGGTCCTAAGCTTACGTTTGACTCTGCGGAATGAGCAGAGGAGAAGAATGAGACTAACTTGTAAGCGGGCAGCGAGGCAAGGGGGGTATAAACGATGCAAGAGTACAGGTTGGAAGGGATGGTGAAATCGCTCAGAGAACGAGTTTGGAAGTCATGGTGGGATCGGGGGAGTAGGGTGGGGGAAGATCTTCGTGGCTCAAAGACTGCCGCCGCTCGTCATGTAGTAGGCAGGTGAGCTGGGCATGGATCCTGAAGGAGGGGTCCCGCCGCCCCTTCTACCGCTGCTGTTTCCCCAGCCTCTCCTGCCAGTCGCACCGACGGGGTAGTTGAACCTTGGATCCGTGGCGGAGGCCGTGATGGGTTTGGAAGCGCTCGAGCCGCTGCTGCTGATGCCATGGTATGTTGTACCTGGGTTGGGAGGAGGGGGAGGAGTGCTGTTCATCCTTGAACCGCCACCGCGTCCGACAGGCGTCATCACCTTCAAGTGACCAAGGATACCGCCACTGTCCACCTCATCCCGTTCGAGGTAATCCTTCTTTCTGATCGAAGTCCTCCTTAGAGGGCCCGTGACCAGCATTTCTCCGTCGCTGTCGCTACCACCGCTGCTCTCGTTTCCCCTTCGGACTTCGGAGGGTTGAACCCTCCCCCGAAAGCTGCCACTGCCAGCTTGCCATCCTCCCTCCTCTTTCCGTGGCATGACTACCTTCTCTTCCCTCCTCTTTCCCGAGAGGACGCTGCTGTCAATGCCACCACCTACGGACCTCTTCTTCCCCCTCGTCGGACCCTTTGGGGTTTCCTCATCCGACTCCCTCTTGACTGAAGATGGGGGAGAGTGTTCTTCAGAGGGGTCAAAAGATCCAAGCGAGGAGGATCGCGAGGTAGACGAGGAGAGCTCCGAGGTATAGTTACTGGCCTCCTCTCCTTCTCCTCCTCCTCCTCCTCTTTCGCGCCTCCCCTTCTTTCCACTTCCGGACCTCATCATGCCTTTCGTCCTGGGCTCTCCCCTAGCTGAAGTGGTGAGGATTGCTTCGCTGCCAAAGTGGGTACGACCATCGTCGCCTCTCCTGTCGATCAGGACGAACGAGGCCATGTAGAGGATCAGGGAGGCACCAAAGCCCATGCCGGCTCCTATGAAACCTGCGGCGCCAAGGAAGAGGTAGACGGGGTACAGCTCCTTGACCAGGTAGCCTACCCACCTGGAAGGTGTCGAGACGAATAGGTAGATCAAGCCGGCCAGGAGGTAACCCAAGGGTGCTAGCATGACCAAGACGGGTCGTAGCATCTGGTTGACGGACCACCTCAGCGCCAACAAGGTTTTCGCCATGATGCGCATGACCATCAAGAGTACGAAGTGGATCGGCACCACCACGACCCACTTGACAACCCAGAGGAGCCACCTCACAGCGCCTCTCAGGATGGAGAAAAGTGACTCCCGACCAGATTCTCCCTCTCCCTCCTCCTGCCCCTCCTCCTCCTCGTCCCCCCCTTGCACTTGATCTCCACCCCTTCGTCCTCGATCCTTGCTAGCCAAAGCAGATGATTTCGAGTTCGCCTGGTTTCCCACCTTCTTCTTCCCCGCACCACCGCTCTCAGCCCCAACCCTTTCCGACTTGACCTTGCCTCCAGCCTTTCCACCAGAGAGCTTGGAGACGGTACCACCACCAAGGTTTTGATCAGGCCTCCTTTCGAGGTAGTCGTCGTGCTTGAAATCGAAAAGGCGAGCTCTGGGAGAAGATGATTCGACGGTAGCGCTGGTGTTCCAACCATCACCGACCAAACCATCCACCACCTTTTCGGTCGTCGCCGACCTCCTGGAGAAATGATTGGAAGAGATGGAGATGACAAGCACCAGAAGGCTTGAGATGAGGATCTTTCCTTTCATCCTTCCTTTCCTTTCTTCTTCTTCTTCGGTTTCGAGAGGTGGGAGAGGTGGGTGGTGTGGTTGAGTTGCCTTCTCCTTTCACTTGACCAAGAGCCCCCACCCCAAGGTTGGGAGGAGAAGGCTGTATGCTACGGGAGGATCTCGGTCGGTTTGAAGGAGTGAGATCAAGCTACACCTCGGACTCGAGAGGCGTAGGTAAATCGGTGGTAGATTCGGATTGTGGTGGGTGTGCTCTAGATGGCGGTAGGGAAGGGGTAGGAGGATGAGGTCTGGGAGGGTAGGAAATGATCATGATGATGACAAAAAATTATTGGAGCTGCGTCCACAAATCTGCATGTGAGCTGCCCAAGTTCCCTCCCCCCAAACCAAAAAGAAGTGGGAGTTTGTTCGGCTCGCACGGACAGAACACGAATGACGCGCGCGCGCGTCTCCCTAACCCTCAGAGCACAAACCCCCCTTTCCATCCTTGACCTTGAACATGGACCCGCACGTGAAAGCAGAAAAGGTGGGAATCCCTACGATTCCTCACCTCCAGAAGACCTATGTATATACATCCCCAGCTCAAAGAATGGGAGAGAAAGATAGAAAGTGTGGGTGGGTCCATTCCTGCGCAAGGACATGTTGCCAGGAGGCAGGAGAAGGGTATCGAACCAAACCCCATTCTCGATTCGTCAGGAAAGCGAAAACCCCCCCTTCAACGAATCAAGTGGGATGGATATCGAAGAAAAGTAGGGAATTCAAGGGGGAGGGGAGGCTGGTGGATCGGAGGGGCAAGTCGTTTGCGGGCTTTGGTGAAAAAAAAAAAAAAAAAAAAAACGGCGCCCGCCATCAAACCGACACCTTCTTCCTCCCAACCCCTTTCTTGCGCCTCACTCCGAGCACCCTCTGGAGCTTCATGATCTCCCTGACCAGTTCGTCGTGGCTCTTCTTGAGGCTCTTGGCGTCCTCGAACTTCCTCGCCCTAGCCGCGCTCTCGCAGTAGTCTGCCACGAGCTTCTCCTGTTCCATCAGCACGCTCAGCCTCGAGACGATCTCTTGGTCGTCGGCGTCTTTCAGCTCTTCGTCTTCTTCGTCCTCGTCCTCGTCCTCGTCCCGCCCACCCTCCGTTCTCCAGCCATTCGTCGTGGTGTAGCCCCTTCCTCCTCCTCCTTGTTGGGCCTTGTTGGCGCCACCGAACAAGGACCTCAGCGATGAGATCGACGAGCCCGACCCTCCAGCGCCGTTCCTTTCCCCGTTCCCCCTCTTGTGGCTCTTGAGGACGATCACGTCGCCGTTCTCGGACGCCGAGGGGGACAGGGAGGCCTCGGATCCCGCCTTTTCCTTCTTCGCTCCCAGTTTCGGTAGGCTCTTCAAAGGTAACATCTGTCGGTTTCAGGGAACAAGGAACAGCCTCGTCAGGACCGCCGGCTTTCGAACCCTTGCGACGATCCCAGCCGCGTTTCTTCACTCACATTCTGCTGAAGGAACAGGTTGGCCTTGGTCCAAATGGCGTGCTGGAGTCTCTCCTGAGCAGCGTCGACGCTCTTGCTCGGGACGGGCAGCTTCCTGATCCTCTTGGCCAGCTCGTCGTAGTTGGCGAAGTTGGCAAGCAGCTGCTTCCTAGCCTGGGCCGCGTCCCTCTGAAGTTCCAAGTTGGACCTCGAGGACGATCCCAGCGCAGCGGCCTGATCTTGCTTTCTTTATTTTATTATTATTTTTTTGGTAATCGAGAAAATGGAATGAAATGAGAGAAAGTCGATGGGGAAAGTCGATGGGGAAAGTCGATGGGGAAAAGGGCCGCTCGTTCAGACTCTGTGAGGTTCGAGGTAGGAGGTGTCACGTTCTGCGCTCCCGTTGGAAGAGTGACAAGGCACTCACTGAAGTCCCAGGACCATTTCTTGAAACTCGGGTAGAGTCTCTTCGATCTCCTTCTGGAGGCGCTTCAAAGCCTGAGATGAGGGGTACAGGGCGATCAAAAGTGAGCTTCAGGTTCGGGTGGGGTTGCGTTTCGGTTAGTGGAATCTCCTGTCGCCGAACTCACATCGTAAAGCTTGATGTATGCAGGCAGAGGTCCTTCGTCCATCATGTATTGTCTCCTCCTGGGTTTCGGATCGAGAAGCGTGTCAGAACTCTGATCCCTTCTTCTTTCGCTCACTCCATTCGAACGGTGAAGCAAGGAAGAGCTCTGCCCCTCCTCCTGCCAAAGGACAACCAAAAGAAAAACTGCAAAAGAAAGAAGAAAAAAAACTTACAAGATGGCAGTCTTGCAGTCCCGACATATTCTCACCCCTTCGCGGGTTTTGCCACCGCCCTTCTCCAGGTCCTTCCCGTTGGCCGAGCCCCCGTGGATCACATCCCTGGCGTCCTCTATCCTCGTCGTGACCGGGTCGGCGACGATCAACCCCGAGCATTTCTGATCCAGAGCTGCCTTCATGGCCTCGTCTTGCTGATTCGGGCTCATCCCACTAGCCTCCAGGGGTCCGGGTCCTGGCCAAGGTGGTCTGGAGAGGTGTGGCGAAGCGCAGACGACCCTCCCGCAAAGCCTGCAGTGGTGCTTGCGGACCGAAAAGCTGAAGTTGGTGTTACAGATCGGGCAGCTCTTCGCTTCGCTGTCATCTTGCCAATTGACTATGGCCTGCTCCGCTGCTCGCTTTTCCAGATCCTCACCCTTCCCTCGAGCTCTCAGGCTGCCCCAAAGGTCGGCTCCCCCCCGCTTGAGCACACTCTTCGGATCCCTTCGTAGCTCGTCCAGGTCCAGGTCGAGCACAGAGGATGTCGCGCTGCTCCGCCCGTTGGCCTGGAGGATCTGAGCGGCGGCGCCAGAGGTGGGCGCGAAATGGATCGCGATAAGCTGTGCCCCCGGTTTACGCATGTGCAAGTGTGCATTCAGGATTGATTCCCCAAAGAAAGTGGAGATGCGGAAGATGGGGAGGGAAGAAGTTTTCGTCAAATGAGCATAGTGACACGAACGAGTCTAAACAGATTTCACCGCCGATCCTTGGTCGAAATGGAGGAGAACCAAGAAGAAGGAAAACGAAAAAACAGAAAAAAAGATCAGGCCGAACTCACCTTTTCCAGCCTCCTCTCCATCCGCTGCCCCTCCATCTCTCCCTCCGCCCTCCTTTTCCTCCTCATCTCGTTGAACTCGTGGCTCCGAACCCGATAGACCCCCTTCGGTTGAAATCCGGGTCGGTAGGAGGTGGCTCTCCCCTCATCTCGTTGTCGAGACCCGGATCCATCCCAAGTTGACTCCCGACTTCTTCCGGCGGCGTTGGCGAGGGCCACGCCTTGTGGGACGGGTATGGGGCCCAGATTGGACTGGGCTGCCAAGAGAGCAGCGTACGAGTTCGAGTGAGGCGGAGGGACCAGTATCCCGGCATTTCCCGAGTGAAGGTGATTCGGTGTCGAGGCGCCACTGGAGTGAGGACTCGAGGACATGTTGGACCCGTTAGCGTACCCCATCGTCTGACCTGCCGTCGAGCCGTCCATCTTCGGATGCCGTCTGAAATCATGCGAGAGAGCGACGGGTTTTGAAGGTGAGGCCAGATTGCTGCCATTCGTCCCACCTCTCTCGATGGTCCCTCCTCGTACCGAGGCAGAGGCGGTCGGCACCTTGGCCTGGGAGCCAGAGGGTAGACGATCGCTCCTTTCGTCATGATGAGAGATGTCGGGGCGGGAGAAGGAGACGGATCTTTGGGGAGGTCTCTCGACTTGCTTTCCTGCAGCTTTGGAGGAGAGGGAACTCTGGTCGTTGGTCGTCGACCGAGTGCTAGGGGCGGAGTCCTTGTCAACGGCTTTGTTGAGCTGCGAAACGCTACGAAGTGGAGGAGGAGAACCCAAAGTCCTTCGCAAGGCTGAACCGACCGGTAGGGAGGAAAGGCTCGACGGGATCGGTGTTCTGATGGGGGGAGGCTTGGCCCCGCTCCTGCCTAGCTGGGGTTTCGAAGGGGAGGGAGAGGGTGGCACGGATGGAGAGGTGGAGAGGGATAGAGACTGCGGGATGGGAGGTAGGGGCGAGCTTGGCTTGGAAGGGTTGGGACTGCTGGCATTGCTGCTGGGTTGAGTCGAGGGAGCTGATAGGTTCAGGTTGATCAAACCTGTCAGGGAAGGAGCTGGAGAGTGACGGGAGGAAGGGTGGTTAAGACTCTGAAGGGAGGCCGTGGAGGCGTTCCTTGCGTGCTGAGATTTCCTCTGATAGGGAACATAGCTCAACCTTTTCTCCTGGTTGGTCATCGAAACGCCATTGCTTGAGGATGCGGTGGAAGTCCAACTTGGTTGATCCTTTGGGTCCTTGCTGCTGTCGTCGTCGTCGTCTTTGCTGCTGTTGTGGTTGATGGGGTCGATCTTGCTCGTGATACCGTTCCTGTTTGTACTGGCCGAGGAGGGACGCGAGAGGTTCATGTGACAAGAAGGTTGCGGAACCCCCTTGTAAATGGAGGAGCAAGGAAGAAGGGGGGGGTGGTTCTTGTTTTTTCTTTCTCTCTTCCTTTTTTTCCCTTTCCGCTCTTGTGTCGAGTGGGACAGTGAAGGGGGGATGATGATCGGGTCGGTCAATCTACCTGCTCTCTCAGGTCAAGGATCGAATGCTGGCGAGTGGGAAAGTAGGAGAGAAGGGTTAATGAAGGGAGGAGAGAGAGAGAGAGAGAGACAGAGAGAGAGAGAGGGTTGAGGAAGGTGGAAGCGAGTGAGAAGGTGGAGAGCCGCCAAGTGGAGTAGGTAACTGTAGCATTCAGATCAGAGCATGGTTCTCCTTGCAAGTTACCAGAGTTGTTGGGATGGTTTGGGCCAGTTCGAGTTGCTCAGTGGAAGACCACATGGAGAGATGGCGAAGGATTATGAGATTCCGTCAGCCGCTCGGACCATGCGTGTATCCTTTGCGTAGTCGAGGGATGAACAAACGACGAGACAAGCTGAACCGAGATCACACCTTCAACCCCTATTCTAACCAAAGACGAGGCAACGAAATCCATCCAACCCCTCTTCCTCCTCAGGCAACTGCAAGAGAAGGCGCGACCCGTTCCAATGTGAAGGAGACAAGGTTACAGCAAAGCTAGAATCAACTGACTTTCGCCCTGGCAGGTTCCGTGAGAGACCCAAGAGAACAAACGAACACGAGATGGTCAGGGGTAGGGGAGGGGAAGAAAGCTTTTAGCATGTATGCGAGTTGGGATGCTTTGGTGAGAAACAAACGGGCCAAAATAAGAGTAAAGAAGGGGGGCAAGTGGGCAGGGATAGAGCGAAGTGTGGGGCAAAAGTATTGGACAAGAAGGGAGACTGGGCAAAGAAGTAAGAATAAAGTACCGGGAGTGGAGGAGTTTGACGTTGGGACAGTCGCAGGTGATAATGAATGAAGGAGGCCGGCCACATATGCACTTTGGAAACGAAAACGAGGGGAAAGTATCGAGGAAGAGAATACGCCGTGACAACCAGAGCCACCTGGAAACTCGAGATGGAAAAAGGGAAGAGGGGGGGGGGGTGAGGGCACGACCTGACGAAATATCATCCTTTTTTATTTTATTTTATTGACTTCTCGTTTTGCTTTTCCCACTTCCTCTTCTCCCGCCGTCATCTCCATCTCGAAGAGGAAAATGCGGGAGGAAAGAATACTGAAATGGTAGCACGTGCCCAAGGGATTCAGATGCCAAGGAGCTCGAGGTGTGCAGTTCCGAAAACTTGCAAGGCTCCCTCCTTTTATCCTTTCCCCTTCGGGGGCAAGCAGGCGATATCGACTTGAACCGATGAATTTGGGAGCCCTTTCAACGCTGCTGGAAACATTAGAACCAAAGAAAAAGGTCGAGGAAGAGGGGAGGGGGCGGGGGGAGACCGTGCCATGAGATCCAGAAAAGGTGATGATGCCGTCAAGGCGAGTGAAATGCTGGAGGAGTGGATCCGGACGATGAGCATCTATGGTTTCAAGACCAAAAATAAAAATAAAAAAATTGTTTGGCGGCGGGGCAAGTGGTGGGAGATGGTTGTATATCGATGATGCTGTGAATGACCACGCTCTCAAGTAGCCCAATCTTGTTTAGACCCCCTATTGTTGCTGAATTTCTTTCAAATGATGCCCTTGAGGAAATGCTGGTCGACTTCTGTGATGAATGTGAAAGGAAGCGAAGGGAAGGAGAGAGAAGAGAGAGAGAAAGAAAATGAAGGCCAAAAAGATGCAGCCGCAAAGCGTTCGGGTACCGGAGAAGGCGCTGCCGACCATTTCTCTTGCGCGTGTGCGACAAGGGTGCCGCCGAGCCAAGATTGTGATTTAAGGTAGTGTTTGGCCGTTGAAACTATTCCTCCTTCACTACCGACCCTGCTTGTTTCAAACTCTTCGGAGAGCGACGACCTGAACCTCGAGCTCGCACTGAGCGATTGGGCAAGGCTGTTGGTCATCGATCCTAGAGTGGAGAATATCCCAGAGCGAGTCGAGCACGAATTCGACAGCACCCTTGCTGAGCTTGCCCTTCTCACGCAGGACGGATCGGAAGTGAGATTCGTAAAGGTTTTTGAACAGCTGAATCATGTGTTCGGCAAACGCGACCCGAGAAAGGGTCCCGGCCTGAAGCGCCTTCCAAGCTGGGTGAGGCAGGCGCAGTGGCTCTGGCTCACTCTGGAGTACACCAGGTCCTGTCCTGCTCTTCGCGGTGGCATCGCCGACGGACGAGTCTTCGTCGATGACGCCATCCTTCTGCAGCTCCGAGGTCCCCTCTCCGAGGCCGCAGCTCCACTCGAGCCTCCAGAGGTGCTTGACGCTCTTGAGGACATTTTGAGTGTGACGAGGTGTGCGTGGGTGCATTGGCAGGCTCAGTAGATGGCGAGCCACGTCGCTCTTTAGCATTCCGCACGATACCAAGCGCTGCAGACAAGGCGCTAGCGTGTTCGTTAGCGTGGTCCAGATATCAGCGCTCTTCTTAGTTGTAACCTGGTTCTGAGCCAGCACGTTTGGCCGAAGCGGTGTCGAGTTCGAGCGAGTCCTCTCTCGCTTGATGGGGCCCCGGGCTGGCGCCTCGCCGCCGTCCGCCATGTCGTCAAGAGCGCTCCCAGACAGCGGGGAACCGCAGCTCATGTCGCGGCTATCGTAGTCGATGGTCGATTTTGGCCGGTCGGGGGCAGTAAACCTGTCTTCCTCCGACCTCGAGATGTATGCCATCACAAAGACGCCATCCTTTCTGAATTCGTGCGCTCTCGCCGTCAAGAAGGCCGTCAACTCGGCATGAGCACTTGTCGCAAGGGAAACCGCAGGGTTGCGAGGCGTGTGAGCCCAGTGCAGGTCCATGAGGCTCATTCCGAGATGCATCGTCGAAGGAGGCACGATCCTCGAGGCGAAGGGCCTCGAGACGAAACTCGGAAAGATGGTGTTTTGAAGCGAAGGCTCGTGGGCCGACTGCCAGTGCGGGTTCAAGTACGATTCTGAGCTCGTATCAAGCAGGAGGGTCACGGGGCGGAAGTCGGCCTGCGGGGAATCCTCGTGAGTCACTGAAAAATTGACCCTGCAAGGCATGTCGAGAGGGGCGCCCCCTCCGACTATGGTTCGCATGGCCGGCACCTCTGCCCTGCCAAAGTAGTCGGGGACTTCGGCCGGCTCGGCCTCGCGCTGAGGTTGATTTGCGTGCGCCTTTTCCGCAAACAAGGAGATTATAGGCTGTAGCAGCTGAGTAGACCGAGAGTTGAGGCATCCGTACTCTGCAATATGCACCGTTTCCCCTTCCTGACCAAGGAGAGGGATGCCAGCGATCAGCTTTGGCAGCACTTCGGCAACCTTGGCCCTGACGCCAGGCCCAAAGTGACCACCCCCTCCGATACCCATCAAGCCGCCATGTCCAGGACCCAAGCCCGCCGCGCCGTTTCCATATTGTCCGTCGCGACCTCCGCGACCGAAACGAGTCTCGCCCTGTTGGTGGCCGTGACGCGGCCCCAGAGAGTTGAATGGATTACGGCTATCGGTGTGCTGACTGGCATCGGGAGAAAGCATCGCTTTGTCGCCGAGCGACGGCGTCTCTGGCAGCGTGCTTCCTCCCGCGGAGGCGCGAGCCTGGCTTCCGCCACCGATGGAGGAATTCCTCTCGACGTTGGCGTCACCAGCGGGAGGTAGACTATCAAACATGATCCTGTTGGGCACCGCGACCGGTCCCTGCCCTGGACTGGTGCCAGTGCTCATATCATTCCGCCTGGCGTTGCCGACAACAGGGTCATGGGTACCTGACCTTTGGTGCCTGGTTCCAGTCTTGGGAGCCTGGTCGGCTCTTGCCTTACCCACCATCCAGCCGGTCGTTCTCCGCCTCGACAGCTCGCTCTCAGCGTGTTCCAGGGTCGTCAACGGAGATTCTTCGGCCTTGTCAGAAAGATTGGCTGCTGGTACCGAGGGTTTGGCGATCTGGGTATCCGTAAGCTTGAGACCCATGGCCAGCGAGCCCATGTCGAAAGATCCTCCGGTCGCCCGTGAGTATCGCGGTTCGGCCAAACCACTGACCGCGGAGGAAGCCCCGGGGATGTGGTTGATGAGGGCTGATGCAGCGAGGCTGACACCCAGTCCCATCTCTAGCCCTGCGCTCACGACGCTGCTGACCTCGATGGAATTCGAGATGTCCGGGAGGCCTGCAGGCGCTGGCGGGGTGATGCCTTCCACCATGCCCAGATGCATGAGCGTTGAGCGAGAGAAGGTCGGGACCCCAGAACCCGTGTAGTCGGCGTTGCTCGAAGATTCCCTAGCTTTAAAGCCGTTGGGCTCCAAGGGAGACTGGACATTGTCCGACGCTCCCCTCCTTCCATCGAGCCCAATCCCAAGCTGTCCCACGTCCGCCGATGCCCCAATGTTTCCCACGCCAAACCCGATGCCAACCCTATCTGCCGGGAGGTTGCTGAGCGTCTCTGGCGACGGTGTCGAGTCCATGGAGAAAGACTGAGAAAGCGGTGAGGTTCCGTGGGCCATGTTGAGGGAAAGGCTGGAGGATTCATCGAGAGGGGTCAACAGGGGCTTGTCGTCTTCGCTGTCGCAGCTGGAAATTGTCGAGGAAGGTGAGTTGTCCGTCGAGACTGAAGCCCTGGGTGTCCTTCCATCATTCGTCAAGCTAGATGCGGAACCCGACCTCGAGCTTCCGGCGACTGCGGTGAGCTGAAGATCACTCTCTTGCTGTAAGGATTCGCTAAGTCTCTTGCTCAAGTCAGCCGCCGATTGGAGCGACGATTGCTGGTGCACAGCGCTCACAGCTTTGGGGACCTGACTCTTTGTGGCTCTTCCCCTCATCTTCCCCCCGAGGTGCGAGGCATGACCATTGGTGGAGGGTGAAAGATCCTGATCGGGCTTTTCAAAATCTGTTCGTGTGGGTGGTGATCCGGGGAGCGACTGATAAGAGGGGGCCACCAACCCGTTCCGCGTGGCAAAAGGGTGGCTGAAAACCACGGGTGTCGGGGATGCCACGTGCATTGATGTGGGTCTGGGTTTGTTTTGAGTCCGGCAATATTCATTCCCGTTCCTCTTGCTCGAAGAGGACGCCAGCTGCCGAGACTCGGGCTTTTCGTTTGGCGACTGCTGGTAGGACCCGGAACTGGCCAATGTCGCCTCGGAGGCCCAGTCGCGCAGGTCCTTCTCAGCATCTTGAAAGGCAGAGGAAGTTGCGGCCGGAGAGCCTTGTGCAGACTCTGAGCTCCCGATAGGAACACTGGAGAGCGTCGGTATCCTGTTCATCGAAGCATTGGACATGACTCGCGTAAAGGCGAGAGATTCGGAATAAAAAAGGTGGACGCCCGTTGACCGACAGTAGGGGTGGTAACTGCACGAGGTAGCGGCCGTGGCTACTTGAGCCTCTCCCCTTTTCCTTTATCCTGAGGAAAGAGATGTGAAAGAGGACCGACCTCTCAAACCTTTTCCTTCACCCCCTCTGCCCTGATCTTTCCTCCCCTGTCCTTCCTCTTCGGGGTGAAGACGTGTTGCAACGCTGATGGAAAAGGGAAGGGGAATGGCACCATATGGGAAAGAAAGCGGTTGGGAGTGAGGCAGGAGGTGCAAGGATCGAGGGTCAATATAATGAACCAAGCATAGAACGGAGAAAGGGTAGGAACAACGATAGGAGCGAAAGATGGCCTGATTCGAGAATGGGTGGTGTGCATCTGGATCGTTTCTGTTGCCTTCCATCCTTTTGCGAAGAGCAAATGATCCGCATTAGGTATGAAACCCCAAAGATGATCAAGGGATCCCACCCCTGTGAGCGGGGAGGGGCCGATCAAGGTGGGTTGGGATTGGGGGAGGGAAAGGATTCGAGCCTGGATGGATGAGGAAGGTGAAGGGGGGTGGGGAGAGAGGGTGGGAAGTAGAGGAAGAAGGATGACCTTGCGCAACAACGTTGATGCCACAGGTGAACGCGTTCCAACCGAACGGCGCGCCGAATCCGCTCAACAGCTTTCTCGTCATCTCCTTCCTCTTGATTCCTTTCAAATCCTTGACCACCTCCCTCCCTCCCCCTTCAACGATTGTATCAAGGTACCCGCCCGGGGATTTTCATCATGGTTTCCTTTCCTACAAATCCCGAGAAACAGTCACCTGCCCCATCGATGCATGCTGTGGTGTGCGATGCTTTCTTGTTAAAGTAACGCGTGGGCCGCCCAAAAGCCGACAAAATGAAGCCAAAAAAAAAAGAGGAAACAACGTTCGTAACAAGACAAAATTGCGGTGGCCGAAAACCCTTCGACCGATCGTCCAGGGCAATTTTCGAGAAGTGCCTAGGAGCGAGTTACAGCCACTGCACCCATGTGGCAGTATCCCAACACCGCCTTTCCCCTCGTTCAGTCGGGACAGGATTCGATCACGGTTCGCAAAACACCTCACGGCTCACCTGAAAGATTCCAAAGCGTGGGTGATAAATAAGAATTGGCTTGACCGTCGTCACCGCTCCCGACCTCGGATGAGACGCGGCGAGGTGTCCCTTTGGAGAACGAGTTTTGAACAAACTTGATGAGTTGCTTGCGCAGGTCGAAGGATGTTGAAAGGGTGAATGCGGGTCAAAGGTGGGAAGACCCTGCCGGTTGAACGCAGTGAAGTCTGGGCGGGTGATTATGACGACAATGCTGACAGAGCCTTCAGGCGGAAAGCAGTTGAAGACAGGACTAGGGTTGAGGTTGTTCCATGAAATGATCGTTGAAGTCACCCCGCAACGTGGGCGTTCGAACTTATTCCCAAAGAGAAAGGACCAACGGGGGGGGGGGGGGGGGGGGGGAAGAGAGACGTGCAAGGACTGAAACCCCGTCGGTGTCGTCTCCACTTGGGGGTAAGGGTGGGAAAAGGTTTGGGAGAGAGCAAACTGGAGGCCCTGCTTCGTTGAATGAAGGTGTTGGAACTCGTCTCTCCGCAAAGGCGCGGAGCGTAGCCTCTCGGGGATGGCAGAATGAGAAGCTACGTCCTTTTCTGTAAGACGGAGGAAGGATGGTGTTTCAAGGTGACTAAGAGAAC
The DNA here is from genome assembly GCA_003144235.1 of Violaceomyces palustris. NCBI lineage: Eukaryota > Fungi > Basidiomycota > Ustilaginomycetes > Violaceomycetales > Violaceomycetaceae > Violaceomyces > Violaceomyces palustris. The sequence continues at coordinate 4,607 of KZ820193.1, read as the reverse complement.
CGGAATGGGTTCAAAATAAAATGATTGAGCGACGGGACCACCTCTGAAGCTGATGGGTGTGAGCACGAGGAGAGCGATGGAAGTCGGACGGAAGGGCTTGCCCAAGTGGGAGCTGAAGGGGGAGGTTGAAATGAGAGAGAGAGAGAGAAAAGGAGAGAGGTAGAAAGGTAGACAAGGGGGAAGAGAAATGATGTAGGGCCGAGGGGCAGGTGTGTGGCTTGGCTTGTAGATCCGGCGGTGGACGTCGTGAGGAAGGCCAAAGGGCCCCTTTCTGCGTGGTGAGGGAAAGGTGAAAAGAGCGGAGTGGAGTTGGTGGGGGCAGAGGAGAGGTGGGGGTAAAGGGTTGGTTGGTTGGTTCAAGGTAGGGAGGGGGGTTCCTGTTTGAGGCAAGCAGGGAAGGGGTCGAGGGAAGGAACAGTAGGTGAGGGAATGGTGAGGGGATGGCGAGGGAATGGGGAGGGAAGGTGAGAAGAGGATACCGCAGGTAGGGGCGGTAAGGTTGGCAGGTGGTTGAGGTCAGCTGAATGAAGGGAGAGAGATGGGGAGGGGTGAGGTTGTCCAGAATCAAAGGGGGTGGCAAAGGGGAGTGAGTGAGAGCGGGGAGTTGGTTGGGGTTTGGGTGGTGTGCTTGAGTGAGTGGGTGGGTGGTGTTCAGGCTAGCTTGGGTTGGAGGACCAAAGTTGGAAATCACCAATCTGAATATCGACTCTAGCCCCCCTCCCCCCTTCCCCCTTCCCCCCTCCATTTCGGATTTGGAAAGGAGGGGGCGAAGTGGGGTGCAGTCGCAGTCAGAGTCATGTACAAAGTCATGAGTGTGAATGTGAGCAGATGGAGGAAAAGAATGGGGGCAAGTGCAGAAGCGAGGGTCAGGGTCACTTTCGAATCCCCCAATCCTTTCTCCCTGTGCCCCCTTCTGGGATCGAGAGATTCAGATTCAGATTCACGATCGTAATACTTTCTCACTCCGAAGTCACCCTTAGCCTACATGGAATACTCACATGCATGCTCAGAACTGCCTACACACTCGCCTCTACCTACTCACGACTTTGACTGTTACACGCTCTGAGACTAGACACTGCGCAGCAAGAGTCACAGTTGAGAGTGGTAGTCGACTCGAATCCGTGTTTAAAAGTCAGTTGAAGGCTACAGGTAGAACGGGTGCACCTCGACTTGTGCATCTGTATTCGAGTGGATCTCTGTGTGCATGCCAGCCTCCCGCAAACAGTTCCACCTCTACAATCCCTCCCCCTCGATCAGATCCAATTTCACTCTCGATCGCGATTCGTAACCATGCCCACATGAAAGGAGGAGATTGCAAGAAAGTCTTAGCGCAGAACCTTGTTGAACTTGGATTGCGTTCCCTTGTCTATGCAATGGAATCACATCCTTTTCGTTGTCTGGCTAACAGGTCACAGTCACTTTCGCCAAGCTCGAAATCGCGATCCAAGTCTGTTGGTGATTGAAGAAAGCAAAGAGGGATCGCTCAGCAATCACACACATCATACCACCAGAGCTCGCCCAACTCTGACGATTGGACTGTGACTCGGGCTCTCACTACTGACCTGTTGTTGACCCTGAATCACCTCTGTCTCGGTCTCAGTGGAAGGGACCAGCAAAGGTCAAGCTGCAGGCATACAGCAGGTACCCTGTCACTGCATAAGAAAAAAGAGGATCAGACGTGTACTTCCAATCGAGCAAGCAAACGTAGTGGAGGTGGATGGGGAATGGCTAGCGATGGTGAAGGCGGCGAGGCGAGGCCAAAAAGTAAAAGGAGAGCAAAGAAAAGAGAGGGCACAGTGAAAAAGAATCCAAGGACCAGAAAGAAGGACCATGCCCACCTAGCAACGATAGGGGCGAGAGGGTCTCACAGTCGGATTCTCAGGAGAGGGGGTAACGCTTTCTCTCTCACTCCTCCTATTCCATCCAACCCCCCACATTTCCCTCCCAGTCTGGCTCCTTTTTCCTCCCGAAGAAAGTAGGATCCTTCGTCTCAGGATCTGGGATGTAGATCGTAAACTCGAAGATGTCGAAAAACGCAGGGTGAGGATCGTTCCAGCGGGAGCAGGCGAACTTGGTGTGGAGAGAGAGGCATTCATACCTCACCACTCACACACAGACTTTGACTGTGACCACCTGCTGCACGCACCACTTGGAAAGAGTAGGGAGATGTTGGGCAGCTGCCGTGTCAAGCTTGCAAGTCTGGCGAAGAGACGAAACACGCAAGCACGGGCTCAGCTTAAGGTCTCACGATACCAAGGAGAGAAATAAAAAAGGCTGGCCACTTTTTAGGCTTGAACATTCACCGATAGCGAAAGATGAACTCGACATTCTTGCCTTGAAAAGCGGTTAGTGAGACTTGGCACGCTTCTTGAACGGCGCTTTACACTTCATCTAGCTGTGTTGAAGTGTGTCTATTCTGACGCGGCACTTTGTTGAGGGCTAGATTCACTTTACTTGGTTGCTCGCCTGAGTTGGATCGATGTTCGGTTCACGAATCCGAAAGGAACATGGTGAGAAAAAAATAATTAAGAGTTAAGAGCAACCAGGATGGCTGTTGCCCTTGCTTCACATCTCGATCTCTAAGATTTAGGTGCTCGGTTCCAAAGTGTCAAAAACGTGAGGGAGAGTCACCCAGTCGAATTCCAAAGGTCCCGCTCCACCTAAAAGCCCTTTTCGAGGGGCCTTGTATAGGCTCGCTTAATCAGTAGAGTCTCACCCTGCAACGAGCCATAAAAAGAAACCCCTCAAAAAACAAAAAAAAAGAATCCCACGACCCACTTCAAGGCAGGATGGACTTAACTTGACCGATCCTTTCCCTTTCACCCACCAACCCCGACATCCTCTCGAACACTTCCGCATCGAACGCGAAGATGGAAGAAGTGAGGGGAGATAGAAAACGCGGAGGAAGGGGGGGGGGGGGGGGTTCAGATGGGAGGCAGGCAAGGATGTGTCCAGGATCGGATGATTTGTTCTTCTTCCCTCAGCACAACCCTCGCAGCGTGGAGGGAGCATGCGGAGGGATTTCTCTTTCCAAGCGCTCTCCCCACGCCCTCTCGCTCTCTCTCCCATCTCTTTCTCTCCCTCCCCTCCTATTCCCTTTCCTACTGTGATGGATCGAAACCAGATAGATCATGGACAGTCCATGGAACCGAACGCCCCCCTGGGCGAGCCAAAGGCATCCGTTTGGGAAGTCTCTGAATTGGCGATATCCGAGTCGCAAGTGTTCTGCATGCTTCACATTGGGTTGTAAGGATCGGACCTTGGTACGGCACATGGTGACAGGACCTTGAAAAGAAGCGAGAAAGTTGGTCCGTGGAGGGGGACCGCTGTAATCACCCATTAGGGGCGGAACGGGTGTTTGTAGGTGTTTGTGTGTGTGTGTTTTTTTCTTTCTCCTTTTTTCAAATCACACTTTACGGCAACACACTCAGCTCTTCCCACCTGTTCAAAGGCACTTTCGATTACGGCCTTCAGAGAGAACGCCCATGCGCATACAGTTACGAGGAAATGAATGTAAAGTACGGTTTCTTTTAAAGCAGGGTCGTGGGTGCTGCGTGCAAATGATAAACAGCATAAACCACTCCCCGTAATGCCCCCCCCCCCTCCCTCTCTGAGTCCTTGACCCATTTCGACCGAAACGTCGCCTTGGACTCACGACCCAGGAGTTGAAGGAGGTCATGCTCTCTTTCTACCTCTTCGAAGACTCCAACCCATGACACGCGGTACCTCGCTCACATGAAGTGCGGCTTTGATTTCATTTTCCGGATGGGAGGACATGCACCTTTGCGAGGTGGGTGGAAAGGAAGATTTTGGGTTTGATGGGTTCGAGTCCAGCGTGCAAACCCTAAGCATGAAAAAGGCAAGGTTCAACCCCGAAATTTCTTGACAGGGCTCGCCCGCAAGGGGATCCCATCCCATCTCCATCGGAAACGTCCAGTCGGCCCCACCGGAAAGGTGGAAGGAAGGAAGCGAGGGGATGAGGGAGGGAAACCTTTCGTTTGTTTTTTCATTTTCAGTTTTTTTTTTTTTTTTGTCTTGGTGCGATTTCGGATCATTTTCCTTTCCTTTTCTTTTCTTTTTCGCTCATCGAGCAGGGACTTGGGTTTTTTAATTCTACTCTTTACTTTATTTACGTTTTTTTTTAGATCTTTTTCATGGCGAACAAGAGAGAGATCGTACAGGTGAAAAGCAAAGGGGAAGAAAAAGCGCTGCAGGGTGGTCGGGGTTCAACAGACAGCCTTTGGGTCGAACTCAGGACGAGGGGGGAAAAGGAAAACAGAAGAAGGGAAAGAAAATGACCTCTCTGCCTCCAAGGCCGACTACAACGGAAATGTGGGTCACAAATCCCCTGGAGCTCCAAACGATGTCGCCCACTCCACGTCTGAGGGATCGTCCAGCATTCCAAGCAACTGCGACTGTCGAAGGGGAAAATGCGGAAGATCCCTATCCCTGCATACCCCTCCCCACTTCCGCTTCCAAAGCCAAAAGCGATCCGAAAGTGAAGGGGAAAGGATCGTGGAAGATCCTAAATGCGTTGGATCGCCGAGATTCTGAGTTTTTTTTTTTTGTTTTTTGTTTTTTTGTTTTGTTTTGTTTTGTTTTTTTTT